>JAVQJF010076188.1:0-21074 GCA_036023855.1 Gadopsis marmoratus
TTAAATCCTAATCCTTCTTTCAAACCTCTGGATTTCCCTTCCTTGAGCTGGATTTTGCTTCCATTTTCCCATGTTTAATCTTTCTTTCACTGCTCGATTATTAAGTTAGTTAGTATTAATTATTTATTTTGTTTTGGGAGTGTTGTTTTTATTTGTAAAACTGCCTGTCTGTGGCTGATATTGTTTTACCGCTTTAGACAGCAGAAATCACTTACAGAAGCCCACATGGAACAAAGTAAAAACGGGAACATTTTACAGCTACACAAACTACATTTTGGGTGACATCCAAAATGGCTATAACAGAGTAAGAGTAAAGTATGCGTCTGAGGCTCACAGATCTGACTTTTACATATTGATCTTCACCTGGCAGGCAGAGCAGGACAAAGACACCCTTCTCTCCAGCTGCGTCAGTATCTCCTCCTTCAGAGTGTTCAGCTGGTTCCCCCCAGGTCCTCCTCTGTCCAGTTCATTGCCTCCGTTCACCAGGTGGTTGTTGATGTTGAGCAGGGTCTGGTCATGGACCTGAGCATGGAAATGTCAGCGTAAAATAAAATGCATTTAAATAATGGAGACTGTAAAAATGAAACAGATACTGTTTACCTGTGTCCTGTTGTAGAGATGGTCCAGCTTGGTCTGGATGGTGTGGATGGTGTCCTTCATGTGTGGCTGAGCTGAATCAGCAGGAACAATGGCCCCATTCAGATCAGGCCTACACAGAAGAAGAGTTGAGATTTCCTCAAGTTATGGCTAAAATTTGTCATAAAAAGAGGTACAGGCTATGCTAAATAATATATGACATCAAAGTGTAGGATGAAAGAATAATCGCCACATTGCTTAATTTGAAAATGGACCATGTACGCAGGAAAGTGGAGTGTGGAGGATGGGAGCATACAAAATATTTAGTCTAAATATAGCTGATTCTGCTTGTGCATAGTTGAAGTCAAAGGACACATTCTGCATATTTATGTAGCATCTTCTATTATATCTTCCTTCCCTAATTACAAATCTCTGTATATGAAAGTATGTATGTTAATAAACAAGTGTATCCTCTCTCAGTAAACGGACTTGCTGAAATAAACTACAATAAACATGAAATTATATACAGTGTGCAATACATTCCCTTTACTGGATGATACAAGAACAGCAAACTAACAACTCTTGAGTTTCCTGAATGCAAACAGGACTTTGGTGTGCAGAGGAATGCACCCCATGAAATAAAATGTACACGTACAGCCTCTGGCTTATGACGTGAATGGTGGTCTGCATGTTGTGGAGGTCTTTGGTCAGACCACGTATGGTTTCTTCCAGCTGTCTGATCTTCTCAGTGTTACCTGGCGACAAAGCAAAGGAATAACAGCTAATATGAAAGAGGAAATGTGGAGTTTTATTCTAAGATTTTATATTTACCGCTTGGAAAATACAATCTCAACCACGTATGGAACCTTTAAACGTACTGGTATAGATGTTAAAGGCCCTAAAAACTTTATTTTCTCAATCGGCTTCCTACAAGGTGCGATTGTTTGTGCCCCACATCAAAGCAACATTTTCTGCCAAAGATCAAACAGTTTTGGTCATTTCTATTGAAAGGTTTCCGTATTTGTGTTTTTGTCCTTGCTTTCCTCGGTAGAAAAAGGTCCAAAGTACCGCACCAACCACAGTTTAGCAGCAACGGAATCAAAATGTGGTGACATCTGTGGTGACGTTGTTAACTTGTGTTGCCAGCAACTGTAGAAGTTGTCCTTTTGCTTGCTGACAAGTCAGAAGCACTCATTCTTTCTTAAGGTATAGAGACTCAGATACACGTGGGAAAGTATGCACACCTTGTGAATGTTATGGTTTTGATACTATTTCACAAAACTAATTAAGTGCATCCTGATAACATAAAGCCAGATTTTAAGCAGCTGACAGATGGATTTCACAGAGTCTCCTTACCATCTCTGCCTTCTCCTTTCTGTCCGCCACCTGTGTTGTAGCCCATCTGCGTGACGTGGGGTTGCCCTCCATTGATGTGAGAGTCGGCGGTTCCCTTTGGCCCATCGTGGCAGTCTTCCCCAGAGTAACCATGGCAACACTTCCACTCCATTTCTGTCACCATCTTGTAAGCCACCTTATACCTTGGCCTCCTGTATGTCCGGTAGCTGAAGATGAAAGGGACATTTCTGATATAAAAATGTCATCTGGATTTCTATTTGGATTTTCTAAAAACTTAAACAATGAGACTTGAGCTTTAACACTAATGGCATGCACCCAGGAAGAGATTTCTTAGCGGCAATTTTGGTCAGTCAGTACATCACTTTAGTCCATACTGAAATACCTCGACAACTATTGGATGGACTGCATAACATTTTATACAGACCTTCGTGGTCGCCACAGGATGAATCCTACTGAATTTTGTGATCCCCTGACTTTTCATCAGGTTCAAATTTTAATCTATTGTGGTTTATGATCAAATTCCAGCAAAACATACCTGACATTCCCATCTGTGTTTTGTGTTTAGTGCTAATTAGCAAATGTTAGCATGCTAAACAAAGATGGTGAACATGGTAGACATTTTAAACCAGCTGGATTTCAGCATTTTAACATTGTCACTTTGACCATGCTGATGTTAGCATTTAGCTCAGAACACCACTGTGTCTGGCCTCACAGAGCTGCTTACATGGCTAGACTCTTACAGTGTTGTTGATTTGTGTCTTAAAACTCCAGATTAACTTGGGACTTGAGCAAAGCTGACTTGTGCCAGACGAGAACATTTCAAATTTTTATTGTGATCCTGATAACTGAGTCAAGGACCCATATCAGTCCCTGAGCCCTGTATTGAATACCACCACTGTACACTGTTTATATTAATGTGCACTGAGTCATTAGATGTCTGGGAATAGCTGCAAATCCATCTGCTTATGATAGATGGGCTAAGAGCGCTTTGTAATCTTTAAATGTTATTCCTGTCCCATTTTCCAAAACAAATCAACTGTATTTAGCCAGTAAAGAAATATGAATGTTTTAGTTGGATAGTTTTTGTCATTTAGCTCTGTGACTGAAGAGACTCAATGTTACGGTAACAATGCAATAAATAGACCAGAATTGGCCCGGAAGTCTCAATCACAGGTACATTAACAAGAACCTGACTGTGAAGGTTCGGCACGTTGCGCTCTTTCATGCCAACCCACAAACATCGCTGTAGGTATCGCATAGCCTTTTTCTGTGCCATAGAAAAGATTTCATTCTCCAGCTCCCTGCTCTGAGAGCGTGAGAAAAAGGGATCCAGCGCACTCTCAGAGGAAAAACAATAACAGGGCTTGGAGAGATGGAGGGGAGGAGGAGTTAGAGAAATAGTAAGAAAGGAGGAGAGTCGTAAAAAGAAAGGCAGACAGAGTAAGAAGAAGAGATTGTTTTTACAGGGTAGGAGACTAGACTGTGGTGTCTGGAGCCCCTGTCGGCTTCATTCTTAGCATAGCCCAGGTTTAGGCAGAGGCCCCTGGCAGGCATGGGGATCAAGCAGCCAGGCCAGGGTCACACAACATGGTGAAAACTTCAAAAGAGAAACATCAGAAGCGCTTGATTAATGTTGTCTTGCAAGCATAACATTTGGAAAATTCCTTCAATAAATCACATCTAAAGTACATTTGCTCCAATGTTTGTAATATTGGATATCCCCAGGTCTGCACCAGGCCTACTGGAGCAACACCACAATAATATGTGTGAGTTTGACACCAGTACATAATCATTGGGATTAACTAGCCAAATACTGAGCTGTAATTATGTCTGTAGTGAAGCTACACCTTCCTTCGCAGACTCTCCTGAGAGAAGATAGACAGAAAAGGAAAGAGCTCAGCAAATTCAGTTTCCACAGACAGGAAACAGGCGAAGAGGATGGATGGATAGAGGATACAAACATCTGTGGAACCAAGGACAGGAAGTTGGAGGAGCAATACAGATTAGATATCAGCAACAGAGAAGAAGAATCATCAGAGACGATACAAAATATGAAAGAAGAAAGTAAAAGATACTCACGCAACTCTGGGACACTGGCCCCAAGTACAGCGTTGATATTCTGGTTTGATGTACGTCTCCACCCCATCCTCCATCACACAGCTAACAGTGCGTGTCACCACATAAGCACACCAGTTCCTATCAAATCACACACACAAGCAGGCAAAGGGAAATGACAAATGAATTACTGCGTGACGACTGGCATCTAAGTGTAGGTTTAGAGTCAGGCGCATTGACACAAAGAGCTGCTGCTGCTCTTTGTTTCCAGGGACAATTTGGAAAAATGCCAATCAAAAATCTGGTCACTTGTTGACTGAGAGGCTCCACTGTGAGGTTCGAGATTAATATCTCAAACCCCTGACTGATTATTATTCTGTACAACATTCAAGAGAAATCGTTCGCGGGTGGAAATGTCTGATCAGTTCAGGATAACTGCATGATTTCAACAAAGGCCACCATTGTGTGTTTCCCGGACCAACCCACACAGAGGCACACACACACATACTTGTATCGTTTAAACTGCATATCCATGTGAAAAACTACCATTAGATACATTCAGTTCACAGAAAACATTGTATTCTCAATATGTCGCCTTGCAGATGTGTATAATTCTATGATAAATCATCAAACATGTGAGCTATTTGAAAGGAAATCAAATTAAAGAGTGTATCTGGAATTGGCATCTGGGATAAAGGAATAGTTTGAACATTTAGAACAATGGCAACACTTTGGCAAATATGATTACTCGCTTTCCTTTTCAAGGAAAGTCAACGTAAGACATGACGGACAAAATCTACAGTCCTCACTCTGTCCAAAAAATTTTAAAGTTCAGCTAAAACTAATACCTGAAAGAATACCTGCTAACTCCTCTGAAGAAACACTGTTGAGATACTAACAGCTTATCATTATGGCTAGCTTGTTAGCAAACATATTACGTTACCTACTTCTACATCCAGAAGACACACATCATCCCATTTGAGTCATGTTTCTGTGCACCTGATGAATCTGCTCAAATATTTCCTGGCCTTTTAGCTCTGTTTTGGCTGACCAGCTCATGAGAAAAATATATAGCCATTTAGCCAGCTCTAGCTTGCTAGATGCTACTTTGGCTATCCTTTTTTTGCTGTTACCTGCCCGGCTTATCTGAACGTTTTTGCTAATTAACCCCCAAAAAACGCCCCTTCAACAACACTTCATGTTGATATGAAGGAGGATGAATGAGAGTGCTGATGGCTCACTTTATAAGTGGCTGGAAAACCAAAACATGGAGCTAAAAATGGCTGCTAACTCCAAATGAGCTGCCCTTTTGACATTCCTATAAAACGTTTGACTTAGCGATAATTTTAAGTATATAGCATATGGTTGAACACTTGAGACTGAACCTCCTTTTATGCAAGAGGTTTAACTCTTATTCTAATTCAGATTTAAACCTGGATTTATTGATATTATAAGTTGATACACTGAATGGGAGCACTATATTTTGAGCAGCATTATTCATTAGTCGTGTTGCTGGCCACATTTTCAAGGAGAAAAAGTGGTGGGTTCGTCTATATTCTATTCACATTGAATGTGATCAATTGTTAACAAAAAAATATTGATTATAGCAGCTTTAAGGTTAATTCAGGTTTAAACTTGATCCTTCACTTGATTACAACTCAAACTCAAAGGGACAGCATTACAAGAAACACACACTCTCCCACATACTCCCCCAGTCTACATGTTACTCAATTTGTCCTTATCCATCTGACCTCCCTTTACCCTCAGATATCTCTCTTCATAACAATTGCAGAGAGATTTTAAGACACAGATGTCCTTCAGTCCCTTTCTATCATCATTTTCTTATTACCCAGAATCCCCATCCACTGCCATTTCCCCGGTGGTTATTATGTCCAATTAGTGTCGCTCTCCGATTCATTCACTATGAAGGGTTTACAGATAAAGGTTGGAGCGCACAAGGAGTTCCTTCATGCTGGAAAGTCAATCAGCAGCTTTCCTCTTGCTGTCTGTCTTCATGTCTGTCAGTCTGTCCCTCTTTCGAGCTCGACATGTCTCCCGCCTTGTAACTCACTTTATTTTTGTCTGTGTGGATCTCTTTCTTCCAATCTTGCTCTTTTTCTCATGCTTGCTGTCTCTTTCAAGTCATCGCTCTCCCTCATCTACACCGCTCCCCTGTTCCCCCAATACCGGGATCCTCCCCTTCATTCCTGAGCCTGTCTGACTGACAGAAAGAGTTGATCATGTTTCGATCCTCCCCTGCACCTCATGACCTCCTCCTCACGACCTCCTGCTCCTGTTGCTACTGTACGTGGGAACGTGAATAGGACTAATTAACTGTCAAGCTCTCCTGCAAAGGATTGTCTCAAGAACCATGAGGAACATTAAAATGGTTGGTTGACCAAAATTTTATATCCTCTAGTGGTGTTTAGCCATGCAGATAGTTTTGGTTTTACAGTATTTGCTTATGCGATTTCTGCCTCCACCCAAATACAATGAAGATGAATGGAATTTAGATTCGTTTGGAACTTGCAAATGTCACTGTCAGTAAAAATTGTTGGATTATTAGTGAAAGATCAGAGTAATGGGGACACTGTGGAAATACAAGAGCATGCTGTTAATTTTTTCATTTTTATATTTACATACTGTGAGCACAACAAACCAAAGTCCATTTGCCTCCACTGTACTGGGGTGGAGCCAGGAATCAGACAAAACTCTGACTAACTAACAAACTAACAAAACCATCTGCATGCCTAGGTATTAGAACTAGACTGATAAATCAGTCAATGTTATCATGGAACCTGTACGTCGTCCAATATGCAACAAGAAATGTCAGTACAGGAATGCCACAGAAACTGGAGGTCATTTAGAAACTGTCCCATGTTTGTCCACCAAAAAGCAGTGTACAATTACGAATACTTATCAAAAATGTTTATGTTATGTATATCAATATCAATATCAATGTATATCAATATCAGATTTTTAAAACTGTCAATATCAATATCGGTATTAGCCTGAAGAATCCAGTGTCAATATACTATACCTCTAGAAAGTGAGAACAAGAAATCTATATTTATACACTATATATAGAGATTTGTTTTCATTATTTGGGGAACTGACCCTTTAACATTAAAAACAGTCAACAGACATAATGTTTTCTTAGAATCCCAGTCCCCTATGCCATTAAAAAAACATAGGAGTATGGATTGCAAATAAATATCTTGTGCAGAAACGTTGCACTATGTAAATTTAGCTTCTGTTGTATAGTCACATCATGTTGCGTTGAGCTGATTTGAAATAAATACTAATTTTGGAGGCATTCAGCTCAGACTTTATGGAGTCCAACACACCAAAACTGAGCATAAGTGAATATCATTTGGCTGAAATCAACCAGTGTTCATGCATCCAAACCGTTCCTGTAACTCCCTTTCCAAAGGTTTGCGGTTCTTCACAGCGATCCACATGGCCTCCTCGAGCTATGCAGTCAACTGTATTTGTGTTTTGCTTTGCTATTCTGTGGTTTGTGACATTGCATCTAATGTTTCTATCAAAGTTTGGAGCGCTGGTGAGCAAAACTCTGCCATCATATATCTCAGCCAACTTCAGTTCTTCCAAACACAGCTGTCTCTCCCCTAATGTATTTTCATTCTTGCAGTTCATCGAAGTGGTCCTTATTGCATTATGCCTTGTGAGGGTTTGCTGGGTTATCTTGTTCTGCGGTTTGTTACACTGTAATGTGCATGTTGGACTCAAAGTGTTCGAGAAACGGGAATCTAACATCTCCATCATGTGTTGGACAAATCCATGAGCATGTTGTTTTTCGTCACTGTGATTCAGCGGGCCGGCTCTGCCAATCTATAATCCTGACTTACTGACTGTCAGGGTCACAGACAGGCCAGATAAAGCATAAAGCTGGCAATGTTCCCATCCTATCGCTGATGGAGAACAGGCACCATGTCTCATGTAAATAAACCTAGCCCATGTCTCTCTTTTCACTACTGAGCAGATGCATGCATGCACATACACATACATACGCAAACACACAACTCCATCTGTCTCTGCAGCTTCCAAATGCTCACACTCACTGTACATATCACCCTCCCTGCCAGTTCATTTTTCCATCATGGGCCTCTCACGCCAGGGAAACACTTAAGAGGAGCCTTTATATTTGTAAGAGGATGACTAAGTGTTAGTGCAGCACTAAAAGTGTGTGTCTGTGGGTGTGTGTGTGCTTGTGCCTAGGCGTATGCCCTTCACAAAAGAGAGTACAGTGAGTTTTTTTTTATGTACACCCCTGCACGTGAGCCTGAATGCAAGTTTTCTGTTGCATGGGCGAGACCTTCAAAACAACATTTCAGCTCCAAAGCCCTTGGTCTCGCTCTCTCTCTCTCTCTCTCTCTCTCGCCAGCGTGAAGTAAAGCATTCCAAACAGTAATCCAATAAAGTCCCATTAATCCAAATGGCTGCAGAGAAATCGCTCAGATGAAAGTCCACTAACTAGACTTGGCATCTTTTCCATAAGTGTAACACACAATTACAAGCAAGTACACAACGATTAACAGACAAACCAACTGCACACGCATTCATGCATTCAGAAGAGACTCACACAACACGATAAGGACACTCACACAGGCACAAAGACATGCTGATATGCACGTAGACACAAAAACAATAAGAGCACGAGTCTAATCTGCTAATTTGTCCACTTTACCACTCTTAAAGGTAACACCATATACCTTTGTAAATTGATGCCATTTAGGTTTACAACCTAACATGGTGTTTAATGGAGAATTGAGAGTGTGGGTATGTGTGTGTGTGTGTTTGGCCCGCGTTCAGTGGCACATTCAGCAGCTGATCTCCCAGTTTCCTTTTCTCTATCAGCCCCACAGGAAAACACTGCACATAAACAGCCCAGTTCCTGCGCATATTATTGAATGTTTACAGCTACAATATGTATTTGTAGAATGTGGATCAGATAAAGAAATGTAAAACTGGAGTAAAATACTTCACATGTATTTAGACCATCAAGCTGTTTACGCCTTCAAATCCTTCAAACCCCAAGACTTGCTAGTGGACTGGTCATTAGATCCCAATGTTTCCAAAGATACCAAATATGTCAGGCAGTATTTTGGGGTAATATTTTGGACTGTATCATGCTCTTTAGAAAGACTCATGGAAGATGTTGTGTGCTGCTCCCTACCTTAAAGTAGTACTGCACACTAAGGATATGGCTGTACTGTGATGAAACACATCAATGCTGCTGTTAATATTGACATTTCTTATCACATTTATTTTAAAAAGATCTGCATTTCATGGGTTTGAAAATGGGTCAATGCACCATCTACTGTTTCAAATCAGCCCTGAACCTGCGAGGCCAATGCTGACGGCTGGGACCTGTCTACATCATGAAATTTATATACAAAAAGACTTTAAACACTGGCAGTCAGTCTGCCCCGTGTAGTCTGCACCCTCACACTACGCAGCCATGAGGCCACGCCTCCTACAGTTAAATTTGCTGGGAGGGAGGAGTCTAGCAGAATTTGAGGGTGGAGTTACATTTCAAGGAAAGATAAAGTGGAAGTTTGTGGATTGGCAAACCAACTCATTAGTACTGATCCATAATGCCTTCTCTCTGGTAAAACCAAAGAAATTGGAAGTGGTTGTAACACCATGTTCCGGTTTTACAAATGGAAAGACTTCCGTTTAGAATTAGGTCTAACTTGGTTACTTTGGCAAATCCACATCTGGTTAACTTCCCCAATAAGACAAAGTACAGCTGGGTTGGGGTAATGTCAGTTCAGACATACTTGATTTGAATGCTGCAGCCATAAAAAAACATCTTGGGTCTTGGTTGTCATAGTAAACATCATATAGCTTCAATGAAGAGCTGGAACAAGCTAATACAGAATATACACTCAGTTGCCAGTTTGTTAGGTACCTAGCTGAAACTAACTAATAGTTCAACAGACCTAGATGCATTGTATATAGCTTTGATGTCTAACAGGAGCATTGAATGCATTTCCTACCTTGTAAAACATTTGAAAATCTGCTGTTTTACATTTTAAAATCCTGCACACATGCGTGTTTGCTAGCGATTACATTTCTTAACACCTTTATGCCACCAACTGTCAATCAGTGGAACCGATAAACCTTTCAGCATAAGTGCTCGTGTCCATTTGTGCGATGCAAAAACATAAAAAGGAGCCACTCGTGAAAACATTGCTATTTAGTGCTACTTTTAAAAAACTCCACAGTGTACCACAAGCTGTAACCACAGCATAAACATATTACTACCGTTTAAGCTGACGTGGCAAACAGTTTTACACATCCAGCAGATACGACAACATTATCATTCATTTGGAGTAATATCTGTGTCCAAGTCCAGCATTCACTCTCCTTTGGCTCCATCTCCTGAGGAAAATATCAGCCTCTTTAGCTTTATCTTTAGCTAAGCACTAACTTTGTCTGTCTCATGCTTGGTGCTGAGCAGCTGGTATATAGTGGCTGCATATTAGGTCTGGAAACAAAACCGATGACAGCGGTGAGCGTGAGCTAAAACAGTAAAGCCATAACAATGAGTTGAAATATGCTATAAAGCTCTACATGGTTGAGTGAAGTCCGGTGATAATTCTCTGTGTGTTTGTCAGCATGAGCGACCTGTTTCTTGCACACATAGCCACGTGCCAGTGCCATTGCGGGCACAAAAATGGTGACTATAGCAGCTTCAAGGGGAAAATACTGACACATTTGATGAAACGGGTACTCACAGAAACAGACAACACTGAAAAAGGTGAGCTAAAACTTTACCTTAATAACAAAAAGTTGGCACACAAAGTGGGATTAGCATATCAGCTGTTTGATTTCACACATTTAATAAGTGGATACACAAATGCGCACAGGAAGTAAGCCGAAACGTATTTACATGCATGTTAAATAACACAAATACCCAATATCCATTTTCATTACTTTTCTCCCCGTCATATTTTGTAGTCATTGAGCCATTAATCAGCGTGAGTGGAACCTGCCCAAGCATCACGTTATTCCCCAAAAAATTAAATTTAGATTACTGTTAACTACTGTTAAAGCTTAGATTACTGTTGGGAACCGTTTCAACGGTTGAAAAGCTCTATATAAGTAAGAGTCCATTTACCATTTACCTCCTCATAAAAACAGCAGACAGACACTTCATGGCCAAGCAGGAAGTTGCATTCTGACATCTAGTCCCCCACATACCAGGTTAGTTTCATGCAACAGCATCTCTGCATGAGCCCGACAGCAAAGGATTGTGGGTAAAACTGGAATAGTCATGGACAAAAGTGACATAGAGAGTAAGTGGGAGGAAGAAGGAGTGAAAGAAAGAAATAGGGGAGCTGGGGTTTAAACACAAACAAAGAAATCACTTGGTGAGGGATCTTTCGTTTAGCTTCAAGGGAAGGCTTCGACAGCAACCTGAATGAGTGGATAGAAATGGGTGTGTGTCAGTGTTTGAACTGTGACCCAAAGGTCAAGCACCCCTCCAACGTCCTTGTAAAGGTATACCCCTACACACACACACACACAGAAAAGCACAGGCTGTCACAGCCGACAACATACACACCCGAGTGCACTCACTCATGCTTGAGTGGTCGCACGGCGACAGACAAACATTCTTCCAGTCTCTCTTCAAATGCGCACCATTTTCCCTTTGGACTCGTTCCAATATCAAGGGACAGTGTGACTGTGTAAACTTCTCTCTGATTGTTTAGCCTGGCGGTCATGAGGATATACAGAGAATGTCCACGATACTGCCTTGCTTTAGCATTACTGCTCAGATATGTCAGCGCTGGGGGGGCTGGCCTGCAGGGGGTTTTAGTGGCTCAGTTAAATTTTAACCATTTATGGAGGCATGTGCATTTCAAACACAAGTCTTCCTCAAAGCCTTTAAAGTGCAGCTGCCCAAAATAGTACAGATTATTTATGCACGTAAAACTTCATCGGCTCCTCCGAAGTACAAAACAGTAAGTTCAGCAATTAAATGTCTTTGTCGTGATGTTCTACTTTTTCTTTAAGCTGAGAGGAGGTTTACAGTTCCAGTTGTTCATGTGTGGTGGGATGGGTTATGGGAAAGGATCCAAATCTCTATACTATTGCGTAAAATAATCTAAACAAGGTAAAGAAAGCTTTCACAAATGAAATGCATGCTGTGAACTACGGTAATTGGGTTACAATGGCTCCCTACTCCGACATTTGCATTACCATTTATAATGAGATTTGTTCACTGCCCTAATTAGCAGAAAGCAGAACATCACACAGATTAAATGAATTTGGATGCTTTCCAAGGTTCGCTCAAGAAGAACACAATCCCGTTACAGTCTGATTGCCTGGCGACGTACTGGCGCATTTTGGTATGCTGTCGCAACTGTAGTGACCAGGCGTTTTCACCATATCAGAGTGCATTGTAGGTAATATATAATGCTCTCAAAGCTTTCCCACAATTGTGTCTTAAGATTTAGATACAAGATACAAGACTGAGAGCCTACAGCCATGCTAGCGGCTCGTGAGGCTGTACATCAGCATGCTAACATGCTCACAATGCCACTGCTAACATGGTGATGTTTAGCAGCATGTTTGCCATATTCCACATCTTAGTTTAGCATGTTAGCGTGCTAGCAATTGCTAATTAGCACTCAACACAAAGTGCAGCTGAGGCCAATGATGTCTGTCCATAGTAAATTTCACCCAATAAAGAAATCCATCCAATAGTTAGTGAGACATGTCACTCAAAACCACAAGTTTCAGCTTCATGATGGTCCTAGAGTTGTTGAGATATTTCAGCCAAAGTGGTGGACCAACTGACCAACGTTAACATCCACAGAACCAAAAAAAACTAAACTGGAGCCGAAATTAGAATCAGTGCCCTAAAGTGCAGATAGTGATCCAATCTTGTACTCTATTAGATCAGTTTAATGAACACTTTGCAAAGTGTTCTTTTAGCTCATAATTTTAAATGAAAGGGCATAAATTGAATCAAACATTTAAATTACAATATAACTGGTTTGTCTTCAGCTAATGTTTGGAGGTGACCATTTTCCTTGTGATGGACACAAATTTATAGGCATTTTAAGTGACGCTTGGCGATGAAGCTTTAATTCTGAGTTACCACAACAGCAGACTGTGCAAGCACAGACTACTTCTGCTGCACTGGAGCTCTTGGGGTCGATTCGCTTGCTCCGTTGCAATTACTAAAAGAAGCCCAGTTACTGACCTTATTCTCTCTCTATGCCCAGATTGTCTATCTACTGCATTCTCACTGGTGATTCCTTAACTATGAACTGCTGACCTCAAAAGACGAGGCATGAACTAAGTGCCACTGGTCATACTGAGCGTAGGCAGAGAGAGAAAATAGTGTCTTATGGCTTCACTGCAGTCGGTGCGTGAGTAAGGAGTCCTGCGCCATCTTTGATTTTACGTGGTCTGTAGTGTCTTCACAGGAAGAGACCTCTCTCCTTTCTTTGTTAGCACAAATCAAGTTTTTAGATTTTCTACCATCTGCTGATTTTGTATTTTGACATTCTTACTGTGACTGAAATGTTCCAGTTCCGGGAGATATCTTTAAAGGACTGTGATACATTGTATACTGTCAGGGCTAGTCTGGCCCTGACGTCGAGCGATACAGTCGTTTCTGGACCTGGCATTGTGCACGGGGTCATGGTCATGTTGAAACAGGAAAGGGCCTTCCTCAAGCTGTTGCCATAAAGTCGGACAAAGTTCGTCAGAAATCATCACCTGTTTGGCTCTCCTGTTTTTCCTGTTACAATCCACACAGCAGAAAGTCACAAAAACTGCCTATTTTAAACATGTTACACCTTTTTTGTTTCAGAATTTTGTGACCTAAATCCATGTCAACACTGAACAAGAGTAACATGTGCGCATCTGTATCTTTATGACCCCTGTACAGAGCGCCCCAATGCTAATGTAAAGAAGAAAGTGGAACAGGAATATATGATTAATGCAAGAGAGAGAGAGAGAGAGAGAGAGAGAGATGCTCTGTCTACTCCTTGCTCGCCTCCAGTAGTGATCTAAAGTCTTGTCTTTAAAACTGTACATGAGCCTAAACAGATCAGCAGTCCAACTGCATCCAGCCCCAAACACACTGCTCCTTCGCTCGTCCCCCGTCGCTTGTCTGGAGCTGACGAGATGACGTGCAGCTCTGACGATTTGGCAGGAGATGTGACAGACAGCTCTGGGTCCCCCTGAGCTCCCCGTAAGACCCCTGCTGGGTGTCTGCAGTTCATTTTGCAGCCTTTACCACTCGTGGAAAACTTCACACATCTGTCAAAACAGATCAATTGGGCTCAAACGGATGCCAGAGGGGGAAACCGCTTTGCCACGGGCCAACGCATTCTTTTCCCCGATGCGTCACTGTGTGTGTGGTTTGTATGTATGGATATGTCACAGGCCAACCATGTGGCCCCCGTCACAGCCTACTGGTTTCAGCAGGGAGAAGGCACTTAAGGACCCAGGCCCCCTCTTCTCTTCTCCTGTCAGTGTCTTTTCTCTTGTCGTGTTGCTCCTCCCCACCTTTTCTCACCCTTTCATCCTCACTTGTCACGCCCGCTCGGGTTCCCTCTCCTCTCTCCAGATCGTCTGCTTCTTTTTTCCGTCTTGGCCTTTGTCTTGCCAGCTCTCCCTATCTTTGCTCTTGTTTTATTCCCTCTCTCATATTCACCCACTCACTCTCGCTCTCGACTTCTTATCACGCACTTCATCAATCTTTTCTTTCCTTCTCTTTCTCCACCTTTTGCCCGGTGCCCTCCTCCTCTCTGTGCGCCTCCCACCGTCTCTGATTCACAGTAGCCAACAGTTCGGGCTTCATCGTGCACCAAAGAGGCCAACCATCCACGTCTCATGACTCAGGCGGCCACAGCAGCAGCACACTGTGCTCTGATGTGGAGAGGAACCTGACAGAAGCTCATGTTGCAGAAGCTCAACTCCCAGACGCCTGGCCGGCCTTGCACACACACACACACACACACACACACACACACACACACACACACGCTAAGTACAAACACATGCAGGCAGACACATACCATATGTGAGATAGACTGTCATTCATTGTGTTGTGACCCCTTTTAAACACACACACACACACACACAAAGTCAGTCATTCAATTGGCCGAATCTTCCGCTTTCATTCATTTACAAGCACACAAATTCCCACACACGCATCTGTCCATAGAAGTGAGAGGGTCGTTCACACACGGGGCCCTCAGGCAGAAGCTCAATTACATGCTAATAACACACTATGGGGAGCAACTGCACAGTAAAAACATACATGTGTTGGCTCCCTGACAGCAATAGCAGCTTTATGGACAGGAGCTCCAACAGCCATCGCTGATTTACGAGCGACTATTAACCACCAGTCGTCAAGATCTAAATGATTTCCTCACTGCCCCATAAAGGAGGGCAAGGTGGAAGTTTGGGAGTCCTAAATCTAAATCTAAAAGTTCAGCATTCCTGCAACTTGTCACTCCCCATAGAGCCCATTCACCTACTTGACTTGAAGATGCTGTTGGCCCAAATTAAACATTCCCCTCGGGCTGAAGATCGGGGCGCTGCTGGAAATTCTGGACCCAGCCGGAAGACTTATCACTTGGGGCCCTGGAACAGTAAATATCTATAATCCCTATAAGCCCCGTCCAGCTCTGGGCCCCCCTGAATCGTCACACACCCCCCACCCACCCATCACCCCCCATTCAGGGTTAGAGACATAAGCACCTGGAAGTAGGAATTGAATCCATGCTGTAAATGCAAGGGGCCACTCAGATGCTGTTTTCATTAAGGAAATGACCCCCCAAAGCAGGATTTCATCCCATTCTGTCCCACGTGGAATATGGGTTTTGGTTGCTGCTGATTTTGTCTGTCTTGAGATAAACTGAGGACCTAACTAGGATTTGTTGTTATTAAGGTCACAATGAAACTCATCCGGGCTGCAACTCGAGATGACTTTCATGACCAGTTCATGTACTGTGCTTTTTGACAGTTAAACTGATTCAACCACCAACATTCCAGAACCCAAGACCTGCGCCAAGTCTTCAGCTATCTCCTCTCCTGTCAGACTAACGGCCCAAAACACAAAGACATACAACGTTAGAACACTGAGGAAAAGCAGCACACCTTCACAGTTTAAGATCGATCGACTAATAGATGAATCCATAACAGTTTCAGCACATCATAAATCTTAAAATTAATATCTTTTTTCTAACGACGGCTTTGAACCGCAGCTCTTTACTTTTCCTGGCATAAGCAGCTGAACTCGAACGAGCCACAGGTGAGCAGCATTCACACGCTTACCTGTGTCTGCTGGCCGCTCTCTGTCCCGTCTGCACGCTGGACTCTGCATATCCAAGACCCCAGCTGACCCGGGCCAGCGCGAAGGCGAGCAGGTAAAACGCCGTCTCCATCCTCGCGTCCAGCCGTTGACCGCAAAGAAATGTCGCTTAGTCCCAAAGTTCACCGGAGGAGAAGCGACTGCGCGCCGTCTTTAGCGGCCGGCTGTCGGCGGACGAAGGGCGAGGAGCTCCCGCAGACCCCGCACGGTCCAAGTCAAGTGCATTTCAGAAGGCTGAACTGCGGCCGAGCGGGACTGTTGCTGCTGCTGCTGCTGCTGCTGAGGAGGAGCGGAGCAACAACAAGTTAGCGCCCCCTCCATCCCTCCCTCCCTCCATCCCTCCCTCCCTCTCTCTGAACATTTCTCCTCTTTCTCTCACTTCAGCTCCATTCAGCCGGAGCTGCATCGTGAGACGATATTTCATATATGGGGGGGCCGTTATGGTAAGATGACAGCATATATTGGGGGGAGACCTGAGCAGATAGATGGATGTAGATATCGAGTCTATGGTCTGTTCCACTCTCGGTGGCGGTAATGCACCTAATGGATGCTGCCGAACTACAAGAAGAAGAAGAAGAAGACGAAGACAAGCATATATTTTATGAATTTGTGCAATTTTTCATAGCTGCAATGACACCTTTCTTTTCATAATGAGAGTTTTCAGACTCATTGTAAACGTTGTATTCTTGGGAAGAATGCAGGTGTCATTTATCTTGACATATGTTATTATAAATATGATATTATAGGCCTATTTATTTATGTAACATTATAATGGACAGGCTTGTTTCCTCTGTGTGTTTATATCTACCAATGTCAGGATACAATTGTGATATAATGATATAATATTAATGGGAGGAATCTATGTGTGAATACATCTTTCAGCAAAATTAGTTTTTCGCACAACACATATTTCTGACAATCTCAACACAAGGTCTGTAGCTGGTTTGGAGCTTTCGGTTGTATCACACGATCTTCCTTGGTGGATGGCGTTTGCGCAGTTGTGCCGGAAATGTAGAAATTTCCATTTTTCGTCTTTTCGAATTTTTACTTTTGGGACTTTTCGCCCGTGTTTGCTTAAAGTCAGACTATTAGCTAAACAGCAACCACTATTGTGGCCACAGGTGGCAACTGCAGAATAATTGCACATTGAATTTTCTTTCATTCCCTAACATTCTTGATAAAGACACCAATTTCAGGCAACTTGACTGACCTAAAACAGATGTAGAGAAGCACCATAGAGTCAATGAACTCGCTCAGTCAGTAAAAGAGCAATATCTATCTAAAGTTGGCTAACAGCAAACAAGAGCTGCTGGTCATACAACCTGTAGAAGCATTTATGGAATTGAACAAGGTTTCCCTTATTGCTTATGATTTCAACTTTTCATTTGTAAAAGGAAGTTACGCAGTCTAACTTTAAAAGTTAAATTGGATTGTTTTGCCAACTTCTGTTTCTAAGATCAAGAATGAAACTTGTCAAAATGGACGTGAAGTCATTAAAGGGCTCCAGTGTATGGGCATATGAACATCTACTGTACAGCACCACAGTGATGAAGAGCGCGTGATATGATCGAAAGCTCCAGAATAGCTACAAAATGGAGCTTGTGGTGAGATCCTTTTGTTAACCAGTGTTTCTGAGGTCAACAATGAATTATTGTTAATAATTATATTGTCAATAATTATCATTATTGTGGATAATGATTGTGCCCTTGCAACGTTCACCATAATCACATCAAGGGAATCTGCCTGTCCACACGTTTTCCCTTTTGATCCACATCGCAGATTCCAATCTGCAAAGTGGACGACATCTAACAGCCCAACTCATGGGACAGACACACTCATGCTCAGCACGTAGTAGCGACTTCTTATCCACCGGATAAGGAGACTGTTCTCAAGGTGTGATTGATGCTGTTGCACTGCCGCAGCCAAGGGACAGTTTGACGCTGTGCCATGATTTGCGCTGCACTTCATTTCCCCTTCCACATCTTTCCTGTCATTATCTGTATCCAAATTTAGCGGACATGCCAAAAGGTTAAAAATAGACGTCTGCAATCTCAGCAGTTCTCGTTTCAGAGATGCAGTACCCAACACCAGTTTTAATTCCTGTATTTCCAGTTAATTTCCAGCGAAATAAACCACATTTAGGCACATTTGCCATACTCTGACGAGAGCAGTTTTTGGGTCAAAAGGAAACAGAAAGACTAATTGGGTTATTGTTCTTTTATAACTTTTGCAGGGGGTTATTTTCTCTACCTAGAGTTCCCTTGCAAGTTTATTTCTACATTTTCTGTGCATCTCCTCCACTGCTGCCACAGTGGAATGCCCAGCTCAGCAGTCCTCCCATCAGCCCACTAATGAGATCAGCTCTCCCAGCTGTTCTGTCACAGACTCTGCGGCTCCCCACTGAACGCGTGGGCAGGCTTACTGAGGAGAGCGACCATGAAATTAAACGTATGAATGATGAAGGTGAAACATACAGCTCACTACCTGGTCGTGCATGATGCAGGCCAGATACCTGGTATCTAATTCCAGTGTTCATCACAACTATACCAACCCAAGACATTAATCAAGTTCATTGCATTCTGACTGAAGACACAGTGCCCGTGTTTAGATGTCAGATTGTGGCACATGTGTTCCATTACTGCTACGTTTGTCTTTTTCTTTTCTTACACACTTTAGCTTTAAATCTAGTTGAAAGATTGACTGCCGCACACATAAAGTTAGCCGCTAGGACTCCTGTAAAGTGCATTCCCAGCATACAGATCTCTGAACTTCTTGGGTCAATGTGAAACAATGCATTAAAATGATTGCCAAACAAAAGTTGGAACATATTACTGTAAAGTAGATTGGGCTCATGGCTCATTTACTGTTTCTACAGGCTGCAACGTCACTACTGTATCTTTCAAATTAACTGTGGCTGGGAGCTGGCCAGGCAGTGGTGTAAGTGATAAAGCTGTGAATAAACGAGAGGCCCCACAAACCACGTGATCTGTGACACAAACCAGATGTAAGAGGAACTCTAATAGGGTGAGTTGAAAGACGGAGTGAAGACTGCAAAGAAGGATGGCGTTCATTTTGTAGAATGCACAAATCTTAAAAAAGCAATGACTCTGGACAGATACACATAGACAGTCACACCTGTTTACATTTCAACTAAATTCCTTCCCTAAATTACTTCCTTCTCTGAAGCCAAAGCTTGCCAAGATTAATCTCTAACATTTCCATAATCAGATGTGGAAATTACCGCTTGGAATTTAAGAGCGTTATGAGCTTGTGTGTCATTTATAGACAGTCACCAGCTTATCAGCTGCACATTTGAAACAAACTCAAGTTCATTCAACTTCTGTGTGCTGTGCAGGGCACAGCATATTTCATCCAGCAGGCCACCGATAGCGCGTGGAGGACTTTGAAGCTCTTTTTCCACTTAATTATTTTCAGTTCCCTTTACCATGAAAGAGGAACATGTTACCTCCTATAGGAAGACTTGCATGCAAGGTAGCTGAGGAAACCACCCATCATAAAACAGAAAGCTTAACTAAATAAATGTGCAATCACAGTAATCCTCTGAACGCTACATCATTCCATGTGCTGCTCAGCTAACACGACTAGGGCCGTGTCCCAAAGCACTCCCTTGTTCACTTAGTCAGTGCACCACATATAGTAGACACTTAATGGTGAGCAGTATATTGGCATTTCAGACACTTGTCATTTTGTGTCACACGCAGCACATTACACTGTGGCATTGTTGGCAGAAAATTGTACACATGCCATGGTCTGTTGCATGCAGAACCCAACACAGATGCTGGAGTTTACGTAAGAACACACTGGTTTATTTGAAGACATGGGGGAAACAGGAGGCGGAAGAGGAGTCGCTGGGTCGGCGAAATCTGGCGTGCTGAGGGAAACGCTTGGCAAGAAGCTGGGAGGCAAGCTGGGAGACGAGCTGGAGTGATGGATGCAGGCAGGCAAGGTGGGTGGCCGACGAGCATGCAGGAGTGCTGGTAAACTGGTGGAGCAGGAGTGAACCTGGAGTACAGGAAAACACGGGATTAACACGAGCAAAACAGTTTCACAAACTATTATCAGAAGCAGGGAAAATTCTCAGAGGCACAATCTACTGCAAAAAATGAAGCAGCGCTCTGGCAGTGACTGAGTGGGAAACCAGAGTAGAAATACTGCAGGGTGATGAGCTGATGAATGGCAGGTGCGCTGACTGATTGCAGACTGGGAGCAGGAGATGTGCAGATGAATGCCACGCCTTCCAAACACATGGACAGCACAAGAAAGGAAGGGGGGCAAAGAACACTAGGAACACACCAGGAACTATGAGCATGGCCGAACCGTGACATGGGCACTACTTTCTTGTTTTATTGTGGATATTGGACTATATTGTGGAAAAATGTATACACTCAGAATTCGGACACTCAAATAAACTGGTGGGCAGTAAATCTAGTGCACTATTTAGTAAATAGGGAGGATTGTGGACACAGCCTAAGGATTTACAGCCACGGCTCTGTGAGGCTGTACTTATGCACAGTGGTGCTTTAAGCTAATTGCTAAATCTTGCAGTGACAATGCTAATTTTATATTACTTTTATATCCGGTCGAGGCAGATGACCGCCCACCAAGAGCCTGGTTCTGCCTGAGGTTTCTGCCTGTTAAAAGGCAGTTTTTCCTTGCCACTGTCGCCTAGCGCTTGCTCATGGTGGAATTGTTGGGT
>JAVQJF010076199.1:0-32152 GCA_036023855.1 Gadopsis marmoratus
TTTTTTCTCTCTCTACCCAACCGGTCGAGGCAGATGACGCCCACCAAGAGCCTGGTTCTGCCTGAGGTTTCTGCCTGTTAAAAGGCAGTTTTTCCTTGCCACTGTCGCATAGTGCTTGCCCATGGTGGAATTGTTGGGTCTGTACATATAGAGTTGGCTTGGACTTGCTCTATATTAACAAGTGCTATGAGATAACTTTGTTATGATATAGCGCTATATAAATAAATTGAATTGAAATTAAATGTGCCAGAGCAAAATGCCAAATACTAACAGAAAAAATTTCATAATTTATTTGACGTGTTATTACCTAACATACTATGCACACAGAGGGGATAGACACTTTTGACTGTTGCCTTTCATCTTGCTCTAGAAAAGTTACCAAAATGTTATCTGTATGTTGTTTATTCTGTCGTCTGTGTTTCTAACTCATAAATAAAAGCCAACAGCAGATCTTTTATGCGCAACACTGTTCACTCTTCGCTTCAGAAACCATGTGTCCGATGTGTATTTCAACTCATCACCCAGAGAATTTATCAACCCCCATTAATGCTGATTTCTCCTATATTTTATGTTTGAGGTGTGAGCGGGCAGCACTTAATCAGAGGATATCTGATGCAAACATCAGACTGATCTGGCAAGGTTGATTTAATGTCTCTTTTATATGCTGAAAAGGACTTCAGACTTTCAGACAGGCACGTACAAAGTGGACCAGAATCTGAAAGTTTTCTAAAATCCTTCCTAAGGCTTTAGAGCTACAGGGGAGTGCATTAGGATAATTCACATTGTGGCAGCTCATCATAGCAGGTGTCTCTTCAGAAACTAATTTGTGACATAAATAAATAATCAATGTTTGCACTTTGTTGAAGAGGTACTGGACCGAAAACATTAACATGCAAGACGGCAATCTCACACCTGTACCTTTGTTGAAATAATTTATTTTCTTCTTCAGGTCAAACCATGGCTGTACCATTAAATTGCAGCATCAAGGCTCTTAAGAGCACGATTGCCGTCTTTTTCATCATATTTTCTCTTGTTACTGCATGTCAGGTGGGGAAGAATCCACTTTACATTTCAAGCAGCTGCAAAAGAAGTTGGGTAGAAGTAAAAGCCACAAACAGCAACGCCAAAGCATACGAACTAGAAAAGCTCAAAGACGTCACCACTGTCCTCCCTAGAAAAAACAACAGGATCAGTCTTTTCCGCAAGCTCCCCAAAACATCATATGTCTTCATTCAAGCAGCACATTATAGGGATCACGAGTCTAGTCAGTTGGGAACAAAGTAGGAAGTAGTGCAACATCTTTACGGAGCGACAAAGGTCAATTTAGGCGCAAGGTCGGGCTGGGGTGAATGAACACAGCAGACCTTTACGCAAGAGACAACTGTTCATCAGTCAGTATGGGTTATCTTTATGTTATTATTGGAACCAAGACCATGAAGGTCGCCCAACCTCGACAAAGTAGTAATCGTTTCCCTAAACTTAACCAAGTCGTTTTCATGCCTAAACCTCATAAACCATAAGCATGTCACAGATGTATTTTTCAGCAGGACTTTGTAACAGTTTTGAAAGGCAATGATACATGACGTCCTGACGATATGGGACGTTAGATCAGAAAACGCTTCTATATGTCCTGCTGGATGGCATGGACAAAAAGTATTTTGTTGTTTGAGTAATTCTCGAAAACAAATGTTTAAAATCTTTTTTGCAAAGTTCCCTCTGTGCCCCTCTATCTGCTCCACGAGCTGTTGAAAAGTGTTCCACACAAGCTGCAAAGGTTTGTCACATTAAACAGGCCTGAACAAATTCATTGACTTGCGATATCTCTGACATAGGGAAAAAAAAAAGCCCCGACTTTCACATGCATTGCCCTTTGTTTCGCACAAAAAACAAAGTGACGCACGTGAAGTCTTTTTTTGGTAACACATAGGCTTATGACAGAAACAGCCTTTTCTACACACACCATCAAACGTGACGCAGGTGCACAGGAGCTGAGGCGGCACAGGTCAGCGGAGGCTGCGAGCTGCTCCGTCATGCATCGCCTGCCAAATTGACAAAACATACCTCCCGATGCCGACGTTTGACTTTGTCAGAGTACGAGCTCGATCTGTCACCATCACTCATCACCTGTGACACCGTTCATCAGGTTCACTTAAGGGTCCAATATCGACAAGATAGATTGGCACAACAATTGGTGCAGACATTCATGGTTCTCAGATGATGAATCCTAATGACTTTTGTATCCTAATGACATTTCGTCTAGCGCCACCACGAGGTTGTCATGTGGCATTACGTTAAATGTCTCAACAGCTAGAGAATGGATTGCCATAAAATTTGGAGGAGATTTTGGAGATATCAGTTCACTTTTATCACATCACTCCAATATGCACTCTCTACATAAAACACAAACCACACATTTGTAGTGAAGTTTTGCCTTGAAGACGTGAAGATTGCCTTTTTCGATTGTGTGACTCTTTTGGGGGGATGGAAATAGGATTTCTACTGATCCAACCACCTGTGCAGCAATGGTCCATCCAACGGTGACTGTACTACACATGCATACAAACTATTCATATTTATGAGATAGAAAGGGGAAGCACTGAGAAAGAGACAGAGCAATATACACTTTTTAGATAAGGACTTACTCTTAAAAAAAAACCCTAAAACAGGAAAGAAAAGTTGAGTAGCAGATTTATCCTCTACCCCTCTAATGTGATCTTGAACTCCACTATTATAAACCCAGGCATGAAAATTGAAGGCGACAAGAGAGGGGAACATTTGAAGGCACTGAATCCAGCTTTCTCTGGACACAGTGCTCGCTCCCTGCTGTTTAAGAGACATTTGTCATTTCTTGTAGGTGGACAAGAGTCATCGCCACTGCCCGCACCAGCATGGAACAAATCTAGTCTCAACAGCGGCGAAAGCACATGCTTCTCCGCTGAGGCTCGCTGATTAACCCGGTAACCAGAACTTTGCTTCAATCCCTCCATCTTGCTGGTGAAGCATTTCAGCGTGCCGTCTGTCAGTGTAGCTACACTGAAAAACAGCCGCAGTGGAGGTTTAGATTCATCAGGAGGCTGACAAAGGGTCGCTAACACAGGAATGTCAAGCATAGCCGAACAAGAACCTAATGAACATGTCTACCGTCTCCTGGCCCCTTCAAGCATCATGAAGATGTAGCCTGACAAAGTTAATGGTAAAATCAGGTATTTATAAAGACTGAAATTTGCCTGACTTATTTATTGTGTTGCTGGCGGTCCACACTGTCACGACAGAAGGGCTTTTAATGAGCAGCCAACTCCTCAGAATCTGACTTTCCCTCAGAATAAAAAAGGCCAAATGTTCCTTGTTTGTGAGATTTTGAAAATTGAACTTGGAACTTTCAAAACAAAGTCTCATTATAGCCCCTGCTTGAAAGGGGATTTCTTTTTCTATGGTGGCGTCATCTCAGACAGTGCATAACCTGTCCCATTAACAGACTCCTGAAGTATCCACAGTCCCTAATCTCTGGCAGCAGCTGAAACAACCTGTGTGACTCAGCTGTTCCGAGTCACAGGAGCTACGCAGGGAATCTGGAAAGTGTCTGGTCTGAACTTTGATAGGAACACAGAAATTTTGAGTGCACTTCTTCCCCATCTGATGTTTCCACTATGCAGCTGTTGTTGAAGACTGGACCATATTTGCCATAACTACTTGGTGACAACTTAATTTTTAAAGAGATTTCTTTTCTCCCCAGTTCAAAATTAATCGAATTTATTCTGGAGAAACAGGTGGTATTTTATTGCTGCAGAAATGAAACTTTATAAGTCACTGGCTACATCATCCTTGCCTGGAGTCCGTCTGCTATATTGGGCTGCTGGTATGTTGGCCTGATATGAGACTTTAATTAAAAATCAGATTCTGGACCATCGGTGTTGTCTGCCTAAAATACAATGAACATGGCTCATAATTAAAAGGTGTTCATTCACTACATTTGGAAGGTCCTATGTTTACTCTTAATCTTATGATCAGACTATTATAGAGTTTTAGGGTGTTTTGACACCTGTGGTGCGGTTCATTTGGTCCACATCCAGGGAAACGATAATACATTATTGCCTCGTAGTTCTGGCCTGGGTCATGTTCACACCAGCTTTTTACAAATGAACCAAGAGTACAAAACTTGAAGTCATATGAACTGAATCGATACATTTTTATTGGACAGTTTGAGCAACATTAAGATCACTTGCTTCCTTGACCATTATTGTGATCAGAAGATGGGTTCACTAGTAGTTTCGATTGCTTTTGAATTCATCCTAAAATCATCTACTGTTATAAAAACCTGCGTTACATTGTTGTTGCTTTCACACCAAAATTTACCACACTGAAAACCCTTCTTTTTCAGATGGTCTTTGTCTGGAAATTTGGTCTGCACCAGAGTTCATTTGACAGCTAAATAAATGTACCAAACAGCGTATGTGTGATAACAACCTCAAAGTAATGTTAATAGGTTTAGGAGTAGTAGTGCTGTGCTTGTGCTAGTTATTGGGTTAGCTTAGCTGCTAATTGTAGCTTATGACAGTCAATTGATGTTAATTTGACTTTTAGTGCTGCAAAAGTTTAGATAATTAACACTGACGTACTGTCAAACTTGATTATACTGCAGATTAAAATGAAGTGCTTACTTGATGAAAACTATAAAGCTCGTGTGTATTAGCGCTAATCTTGTTTTCCAAGTCAATGATTTTCTACCAGGAAAACTTATGTTAGATTTTCTGTGCAGGAATTTTAGTCCGTGTAACCTGTAAATTAACCATTGTTTTTCACACCGTGGTAGCTTGGATGCTACCAGAGCTCGAAAATTAAATGCTTCCTGCCTTCCCTTCTAGCTGTCTAATCGCAGACTGATTTGCACCTGGTGGATGCAATTAAGTACCTGGCAGGCAAAAAAAAATGGTTGCCTGCAAAAAGTAGCCTGTATTCAGAACCACTAATCTACACTTTGTGCACTTGACACCGTTTCTAATGAAGGATTGGAATACATTACTGCTATAATAAATAGCCAATGCTATTCCAAACAAACTTGTGCTAAAATAACGTCCGTTTACTTTTGGTCACATCAACAAAGTCACATTTAAAGATATCAGCAAAATGATTGGCCGTATTTATTCCAAATTTAACCATAACAGCCTTAAAAAGTTAGACAGCCTAAGAGAAATTTGAACCATAAAGTCACTACCAAACATGGTAAACAATGGGACGACATATGTCCAGAATGTTTTGAGTTCTTTGGAAAATTTGGGATGGGGGAAAAAGAAGACTGAAGATAGAGTCAGGGTAAATGCACCATATACGTATGTGGATCATTTTATAGCATGGGTAGCAAAGCCTATATTGCCTGAATTGTGCGGTTTCCATTAGAGGCTTATTCCCCAACTCTGGTGCGACTGGTAGAGCTTTGCTTCACTTTACTGAACCAGGCTGATGATCCAGTCCTACAGTATTTTGTGGCCAGTGTGAAAGTAAACTTAGTTGTAAGCTTATAAGTCATCATGTTATTGACGTATTAATAATTTGTATACTTAATTTTTTGTAAATATATGCTTGTGTATTTACTTTGGTTAATACAGGGTATCGGCAGGGTCTTAAAAATGTATTAAGTCAGTTTAGCAAAAATTAAGTATTAAAACATTTTAATCTGCATTTTCTGAGGTATTTTTTGGAACAACGATTCAGACAGATTTATATGATTTAACATAATGTATTGCCAATGTTGTATTTCTTTGGCCATATGGAAATGTTTAATGAAAATCTTTTTTTTAATGCGAGTGAGTATGTGACCATCATTACTTTTAATAAACCTTGCCTTTGTGTTAGTCACTTCTTTATTCTCTTGAGTGTTGTTCCCTCCAAATTATGTCAAACTAAGACTGTTTTGCAATCTACCAATAAATGTACTGCTGTAGTACTTGCAAATGTAAGTTAAGGTGTGTTGCTGATAACCAGTTACAACTTGGAATTCAACTTCAGGATTTCTGCATATACACCAATAGTTCCAGTTGTATGCATGTCTCTAATCTTGAACTTTCACCCAGTTTCATGTCTTGAATGTTCTATGTGTGTATGCTGAGCAACGTGACTCTTGTATTAAAGGTCAGCTACATGGTGGAACACAGGTCCTAATATGGAAAGGTTTCTGCTCGGCAGACTGTAACTCGAGGATTGGGTTGGAAAGTTCCTATAGGTTCAAACTTATAACATGTACAATGGCAAATGGAAATAAGTTCCTTTGTCTCTAAAACACTATAAAAGCTTTGTTCTGGTATCTTCTCTCTTTGAGATAGCTGACTTCTGATTGTCCGTCTCCTATTATACAATACATCTGTGTAAGGATATCATGTGTCTGTTGTTCAATTCTAAGAGCATAGGCAGTTTTTCCACGACACCAACGCTGTGGGAAACCTTGGCATTTTTACTGGAAATCAATGGGTGAGTCATTGCAGCGAGTGTCTGCACCTTCAGCACACACTCAAACACACACCTACAATATACCCACTGCCCAGCAGTCCATCCGTTGAGCTCCAACGGGCATTAAAGTGGCTAGTGTGCTACTTTGCTGTACTGTTCGTTCGTAAGAGCGAACATCTTCTGAGAAACTGAAGATGGACACCGTTGCATAATGAGCAGGTGTAGGTGAGTGCGAGAGATTAACAGGGACTTGCGTTTTCCCCGTTTCAAAATCTTCCATCCTCTGCTCATCCAGTCATGAAAAATATTGGTTAGAAACCTACTATCGTTGAAACCTTGTTGTCCAGCCTAAAGTTTAATTAAAGTAAGATTTTCTGAAAAGAGAGAGACGGACATGGAATTACTGTGTCAGCTGCAAGAGATGGACAGTTTTCCCCATCAGTCCATCCATCTGTACAGCAGCCAAGCAGCAGTGAAATGGGCCTTTGGTCCGACCACGTCAGTACTTTTCTCTGCACTAGTGCAGTTAGGTTCAAGGGCACAGCCTTTGTTTGTAATTCGGGAAATAAGGGGGGAGAGGAAAGTTAACTGGCCACCATGCTGGTTAAATTTACTGAAGAGTACATCTGATTAGCAAAGCTAGCAGCCTTTGTTCATGTTTGTATTATAAAAATCACTCATTCTTACCATTTTCCAGTTTGACAGTGGCGATAATGACCACAGATGTTTAAATTTGGGTTGCCAACAATGTAAAAATGGGATTTGCCAGGATATATACAGAACGAGGTTAGAAACTGTGTGTGTGCGCGTGCAGTCTGGTGTTTTTTTATATATCCAGCTCTGATCTGCTGCTCTGTGTTTATCTTTGGAAAAATAACACAAGATTTCCCCTCCTGGAAATCAACGGGGTCCAATTCTGAAGAAATCTGGCATCTTATAGGCGACATGGGGGACAGCACACACACACACAAACACAGGAGTTTAAGTACATGAGCACACGCAGACAAAAGGCAACAACTTGGTGGCTGTCCACTTGCCTCAGGAGGTTTTGTTTACTGAAAGAGCGAGATGGCAGAGGGAGGTTGTGTAGCGTCTGTAGCGAGTATTGTTCCAAAATCAGCAAGGAGAGAAAGTAGCATTTCCTTCTTTCTTCTCCCTTTCCTGCTTTCCTTTTCCCCCCCGCTCAACCACTGTCATCAGGTAGGATTTCATGTTTCACCTCTTCAAGGATCCTAAACTTTCACACGAGGACACCATTCTTTTGGTAAATGCCCTTGAAAAGCCCTTGTTCCTGGCTGTGTCCCATAGATTTTGGTTCACATCCACTTTCTGCAGAGTTTAGTGTCTATTTCCCAAGTGAAAACATTATTTGAAATACACTATTTGAAATACACTCCATTATTTGAAATACACA
The DNA here is from genome assembly GCA_036023855.1 of Gadopsis marmoratus. NCBI lineage: Eukaryota > Metazoa > Chordata > Actinopteri > Centrarchiformes > Percichthyidae > Gadopsis > Gadopsis marmoratus. The sequence goes on from JAVQJF010076199.1 coordinate 7,856, forward strand.
TAAAGCTGTTTATATTGTAATATAGAACATTTTGTTTCATCAGAGCAGCTGGGTTAAGGACCTTCTACGGCCCTGTCCAGTTCTCCTAGAGTAACTGCCTGTCTCCTGGAATCTCCTCCAGGCTCTTGAGACTGTGCTGGGAGTCGCAGCAAACCTTCTGGCAATGGCACGTATTGATGTGCCATCCTGGAGGAGTTGAACTGCCTATGCAGCCTCTGTAGGGTCCAGGTGTCGCCTCATGCTACCAGTAGTGACACTGACCGCAGCCAAATTCAAGACTAGTGAAAACAGTCAGAAAAGATGATGAGGATGCTATACTCTGTTTACAAAGTGTTCCTTAAATTTTTTTGAGTGTGTATACACTGCTCAAAAAAGATTAAAGGAAACATTTTGAAGCACATTACCCAGTCCACGCCAGTATAGATATCCAGGATGATTTTTTTCCCATTGAGTTCTCAATGTGTTCCTTAAATTTTTTGAGCAGTATATACACACACACACACACACACATCACATACTGTACATGCAACATGCAGTGTCATACCATATATCATAGCAATGCTTGAGTGATTTTTTTCTTTTTTTCCCAAAGTTAGATGTACACTAGGGATAAAACTAAAGGGCTATAAATTACTCCAGATAAATCGATTTATAAAGAATCAGAAAATACAAAAAAAAAATGCCCATCACAATTTCCCCAAGCCTAAGATGATATCTTCAAATTGATTGTTTTTTCAACAGTCAAAAACCCAAAAGTGTTCACTTTACAATGGCAAGGCAGACAACAGCAGCAAAGCCTAATATTTGAGAAGCTGGGATCAGTAAACTTGAATTTTTACTTGTTAACTTATCATTTCAAATTAGCATATTTCAGGAGTTAAAAAATATATATATCTTGAAAAGTGCCCTGTACTACTGTCACATTAAGGCCATGCTTACTTCACAAAATTTTGATTCACGAAATGAACTGCACCCATACCAGTTCCTGGTTCTTATTCCCCCTTAAAGAGCTCGCACTTTACTACTACATGCACCAGATGTACAACAGAGCAGATGTGGTGATGTTGGCATCGGAGAGATAACTGCCGGTGTATACATGCCGTGACAAGAACAATGCAAACAAAAAACAGCAGCAAGAAGAGAAGAAAAGGGAGCTTTGATAAGTGTGCGATGGGAAAAAAGCTGATAAGGCCGGAGGCTGCCAGCTTTGACTTCACATCTAAGACAGACAGCGTGGGATAGTACAAGGCAGGAGGGAGAGGGGGTATGATTGGACTGCACTGGACTGTGACAACTAGATGGCTGCGAGCCTGTTTCTATTCTGTGTTTCATTTCTGTTCAAATAGGCAACAGGGGTTTAAAGGAAGAGGTTTTGCATCAAGTCACCACCTGACATATCTGGATGCTCCTGAAGCTGAGACACAAACAGTGTGACTGAGATGGGCTAAATATATTACTGCTTAGGAGTGACAAAAGGCTACTACAGCACTCCGTCTTTTTATGTTGTCAACAAGCTTGCCTTGATTTTAGCGCTTAAGTGATGCAACCATGATATAATATTAAAATACAATCATTACGGAACATCCCAAATTGGAGAACATTAACTAGGTCAAAACAAAAATAAATCAGAACAGTTTCATTTTCCCTATGGCCCTTAGCAGTCCAGGATGATGCACATCTCAAGGATGGTTTCTTTCGTTAGAGGTAAAGCATACCTAGCAATTTCCTTGCAGTGATTTCTCAGGGCTGTCCTCCCAGGTCTGAGTCTCTCTGCGCTTTTTTGTCAGCTGTAAAACACACCATTAATCACTGTGTTGTATCTCTCTATGGCAATCGCCGACAATAACTTCTTTTAATAAGCCCCTTCTAGGGCCGTGTGTCACTCAGATCCCCGCTTCCTGACAAAATATTAATAACAATAATAAACATCTCAAGTACGGTCTAGGCTAGTGTTTAAAACCGAAACAAGGATATGGCATATCATATCTCCTGCCATGCAAATTGCTGCGTTTCCCACAATTCATAAGCAAGAGAAACTGGGGTACCATATTCATCTTGTCGACATTCTCCGATATGCCTCTCATGAGAGCTGCTCCATAATTAAGTGAGCATGCTATATTACACTCATCAAGCAACAGGGACCCTGTGCTTGCTAGCATGAATAATACAATAGAAGAAAAGAAACCCCAAACTTACACCGTGGATATTTGGTGAACAGCATCAGAATTGATGCCAGCGCTCGGTTTGCTAGCTCGCAGCCAATCAAACAGCTCTGTGAAAGACCTCTAGGTACAATGTGTTGAACAGACGTCCAGCAACAGTCATGCCTTTGGAGCAATCTGGCCATCTTTCTAGGGCACAGGACGCTAACGGCAGGACTTGGCAGGCAGAGATAGTGGCAACTCTACAACTGCTGATCTATTAAACTTTCATAGGGACTTCATAAATTAAAACCATGACTGGAAGAACTTCTAAAATTCCACTCAATTACTGTGATTGTACAGTATATTAAAGTTTTAACGAGCCTCTGGGCCTTTTTGTACTCTGCTCTAACACAAGTGCCGGGAGGAAGGAGGGGCATGGGGAAAGAAAAACACATGGTACCAATTCTGCTCCGATAGCTTTCGTAGGGTTTTACGTCCTACGCCTCTTTATCAGCTCACATCTCGGCGGTGTATGACACGGCATGTCACACGTTTGCATGGGCAGGAGAAACTTGGGGCAAAGCGAGAGACGCTACTGCAAACCTTTTGTCAGCAAGGCGAGACCGCTGGTATTCTTGGTGAGGCAACTGATTAGAGTTTTGTCTTCCATTTTAGCAGGTTGGTGTGTTGCCTCTTTGCCTCGTGCGCAGCTCCGCACTCCGCCTGCCTATCATTATCAAGCCAGTGGCCCATACTGCATCACAGATGGGGCAGACAGAAGGGAGAGACGACAGCCCGCTTGCTTTTTGGAGAGACGAGGAGTGTGCAGCTGAGTGAGAGAAGAGGGAGGGAAGGAGAGTGAGAGAGAGAAGGACGGAAGAGAGTAATTTGCCTCCACATCACTGATGAAAAATTAAAAAATAAAAAGATATGAACTCTTTTACAATATGTTTGATGAAGCTGTGGTTAAGCAAAGAAGTAGTGAGAGTAAACGTACATACGGAACTCTGAAAATATAATATGGCATTTATAAATCTCCTGTGATTTACAAAGGTCAGTAAGCCCTCTCGCACTTTTTATTTCTCTAAACCCATTCTCTGTTGGTTTGTCTACTTATTCAATAGAGTTGAACGTTGTCTTAATCCAAGCAGCCGTATAAGATGCTAATTAACCCTCCGAAATAAAAGAGTGAAAAATGTGCAACATTTTCTGATTTAGATCTGATCAAATAAAATTAATAATAATTAAAATCTGAATAATGGTTCGGTGTCAGCACGCCGCACATGACAGTTTGTAATCTTCGATGCTTCGGGATGCATTCCAGTCGACACTAGATATTTGAGGTTTGATACCCATCCATTATTTTCACATGAGCACAGGCAAACAAACCACACTCAAAGCACAGACAGCCGATACAGTGGTAGTTGCATAAGAATGGCCACCTGACTGTATATGAAACAAGCGCCATCAAATAACCTGTTAAATAAAAGACCACAAAGCATGTCGCCATCAGACACCAGTTACTACTAAGGTTCATCATCTCTGTTACATTCTCATTTTCTCTTGGTTATGAGCTTTATATACTTTAAATTTATAGTCAGTTAATCAATATTTGATCACATTATTCATTCTCAATTGCTATAATTCATAACATGCCCGCTTCAGATTGAAGTTTAACAAACCTAAATTAACGTATATGTATTGTTATAACGAAATATAATCATCACTCGAAAGAAGAACAGCTTTTGTCTTTTGTTCAGCAACTAATATGGTTAAATTATATTCCTAATTATGCAACCGTAAAGCGTCATCATGTAACACAACATGGATAAAATGTAGATGTTGATTAAAACATTAACAGACTAGATTAGCGCGGCTCTAATCTAACCCAGAGGGAAAACAGTACTGCGTTCTACAAGCAAAACAACAATCTTATGTAAAAAAAATAAAGGAAAAAGGAAAAAATAAATAAAAAATGAAATGCCCTCCCTCCCAGCCACTCGGCCCAGTTGCTGCAGAATGATAAACAATGGGTTAGCTCAAATTAAGCTGAGAACATGAAAGGACCTGAGGCTGGGAGGAACGTGGGCCATGGCAGATCACTCCTCATCTCTTCAGATGACAGAAATTAATCTCTTCACCCCTGAGAGAGTGAGAGAGAGAGCAAGAGCGAGAGAGTGAGAGTGAGAGTGAGAGTGAGAGTGAGAGTGAGAGTGAGAGAGAGAGAGTGAGAGAGAGAGTGAGAGAGAGAGAGAGAGAGAGAGAGAGAGAGACCCTCTGTATTCCTCATAACGCTGAATTAAAGCTGATGCTTCCCAGCAGCTGCTTTGATTGAGCTAACTAGCAGCTTTTGATAAAAACAGTCGCAACCAGCTCCCTGCCACCATATTTGCAGGCAGGCCAGATTATGCTAAATACATATCAAGGACTTTAATGGCTTAATCAGCCTTGTCATCTACCCACCGGGTTTCCTTAGACACTGCATTTCTGATCCCACTGCCATTAATGCCCATGTGAAACAGCCAGAATGGACAGTTCAGGCAGTGGTATAATGTAAATACAAAAATGCATTTTACACCTTGCATGGCATTGGAAACTGTCTTGGACAACAAGAGTTGTTTCTTTATTGTCGAGAAAACAATAGAAACAAAGGCGAAGGAAGGCTCAGTTGGACAGTGCAGAGAGAGTGTGGTCTCAGCAGACGTTTTTGAAAGAAAGCGCTCCAGATTTTCACTTGAAAGAGATTGACGAGGGACGGCACGAATCACGGCTTCATCTGGTCTGTATCTGTTTGCCAACTTGCGGGCCTGGTTGAAGTGTGAACCTGGATTAAGATGAGTTACTCCTGACAGCAGCCAAATAAGCCCTGTGAGGATTTTACCTGGTATGCAAAAGAAAAAAAAAAACAGAACCTTGCTTCATGTGTGTTTTCTCCTTGCGTGGAGACCATCACCATGGCAGCCTTATCACGGCGCTACATGCAATCAGTGGGACAACTTTGCCTGGTCATTGGCTCATGAACAAATCACAAATCACAAGCTGTTTTTTCTCTTTACGCCCTCACAATGGCCGCCAGAGGACTGATTCACTGATCCTGTATGATGGCCATCTGGAGAGCTAGCATGTGTGTGTGTGTGTGAGTGTGCATGTGTTCGTGCGCGTGTGCGTTTGTGTTCGTGCGCATGTGTTTGTGCGTTTGTGTTCGTGCGCATGTGTTTGTGCGCGTGTGCGTTTGTGTTCGTGCGCATGTGTTTGTGCGCGTGTGCGTTTGTGTGAGTGCGCATGTGTTTGTGCGTGCGTGTGTGTGTTTGTGTGAGTGCGCATGTGTGTTTGTGTGAGTGCGCATGTGTTTATGCATGCGTGTGTGTGTTTGTGTGAGTGCGCATGTGTGTTTGTGCGTGTGAGAAGGAACTTCAGCAGGTATGCTCACCACAAGGTAGCTCTGCATGCATCACAGCAACACCTGTTACCGTCTCTCTGTGCGTCTCCTACGGGCTTTGAGATTGTGCCCAGCAGAGCAGACTAACTGTTGTTCCCTCAGGAATGACTAACTACCTCAGCTGTCTGATTCACACGAATGCAACAGCTGGATGTGGACTGCAACTCTAATCAGGAAGGATTTTCACCAATGAACCACACACACATACACCTGTCATATGAAATATGATTGGTTTTATATTATCGTTTATTGACTTTCTTTGAAGTCCTATCAGCAAGACATAATCAAAAGTAATTTGTAATCATAAACTGATAAAAATGAAAGTAAATTTCCACATTTTAGGGAATAAAATGTAATGCTTTCTCACATGTCTGTACACTAAGTGGACAGCTACTGCCAGCAGCTGGCTAACTTAGCCTTAGCATACAGACTGAACCGTGGGAAGCAGTTAGGTGGATTTTGTTACATTTGGACAGAGTCAGGATAACAGAACCTCAGCACCAAAATCAATAATTAACATTTTGTATCTTGTTTATTTAATCTGTACAAAAGTGTAAAAATGACAATTTACCGTTTTACAGGGGGTTATATAATGAACTATTTCTTGGCGGGACCAGTAACTTCCTGAAGTCTCTAGCAGTTGCTTGGCAACTGGTCCTGGCCAAAAAATGGCCAAGAGCTTTAGAAATGGTGGCAGGCTGGACAGTGCCAGGCTAACTACTTCCAGTCTTTGTGCTAAGCTAAGCTAGCCAGCTGCTGATGGTAGCTACGTATTTACAGCGATGAGAGTGATATCAGTCCAACTCTTGGCAAGAAAGCGAGCGATCTAATTTCCCAAAATGCCAAAATATTCCTTAAGTTGTTTTACACAGTTCTGTCTAATGCAATGCATAACAGTGGAGCACAGCTCATAGAGCTACACATTCCTTTGATTATTTTACACGTGGTTTTGCACACATGTGCCATATCCTGATATTGGGCAGGTTTCCTCTGCATGTCTGGGGATTTCAGGGGGTCTAATAACCTGAGGAGTTGCTTACATTCTACGTTCGCTTTCGCTTTTTGATTGACAAATACACTGTACTGTAATCTATTCCCCTAGTACATTTCCAAATGCAACAAGCTACTACTTTGGATCACAAATTCAACAGAATGACTCGCCTACCGCCGTGGCAAGGACCAAAAACTCTGATTGGGTTTCCTACACATAACAACGAGCTTTTACAAGATACGCGGCATATGTCCTTCGCTTCATGTGTACAGCGCTGAGGTGCTTACATCATGCTGCAAAACAAATATGCTGGCACTGGGGGTAATGGTGCATCTAGCTTCATTTTCCAGCACTGCAGTCATGTCTGCCTCTCCCTGCGCTGGCTCCAGGAGGGCCCGGCAGCTAACAAGCCTCTCGGGGACCCAGACAGCAGAGAGGAGATGATTTTACCTCAGGAAACAGTCTGACAGACACAGGCACACTCACACACACACACACACACACTCACACACACACTGGGCAAAGTCAAACAAGTGGGTTTAAAAATGCACATCCACAAGGCTTCAGACATAGTTTATACACCCACACAAAGGCTCATATTCCTTGTTGCCTGGGACGACTTTGCAGCTATGTGCACGGCGGGGGGCTCCTATTTTATGTTCAGGCCCTTCACCGCTGCTCTCTAATCCACAACCTAAAGCCTAATAATCACTGCCGTTCACGGTGTAAAACTGGCTGCTTCCAAACGGTCATGACAGGATAGAAACCATTCAATCCCCTGCGGTAATCTAACTTGAGTTCAGATGTTTAGAAATTCTCCATAACCATAAGTCACATAACAGACACTCCTACACAAACAAACAGCGGCTCAGAGAGAGGCCAGGGTGAAGCAATAATCTCATTTACATCCGCCAGATGACTGTTGGCTGCTGAGGTCAACATTAATACACTGGTTACTGTAGTATCTGACATGTGCTGTGTGCCAGGAGAACATTACAGCAATCAATGCCTATTGATCCCCAATAGGTCTCGCGGCTGTGCTAATAACAACGAGGACGCTTGGCTAGAGGACGTATAACTCTGAAGCCGTGTCAGTGAGGGGAATAAAAAAAACAAAACAAAGCAAATGTAGTGAGGATTTAGGTTTACTTGTACAGTCGCAGAAAGCATGGCTTTGGTGTTTTGCTGGTCCATAGACATGTAGTTGTTCACTTTTAAAAGTGATTTTCTTCATCACCTGGGTCACCTATAACCATTGTTTCAACATATTTTAATTTCCTATATTTCCACACGTAGTTAAGCACATGCTTCACATTCAAATAAAAACATTACCTAAAACGAATTCATTGAGAGGAGGTTCAAACAATAGTTATACGTAACGTAGAGGTCTAATTACAAAAATGTAATTTCCAACCAAATTTAGCTGTTTAGAATTAGATATCTAGATGTATTTTTGCATGGCAATCAGCCAATCAGTGCTTACTGCTGAAATCAAAATGATTCTGCTCAATACTAAGAGCGTGATTATTTATTGAATTATTTCTTCATCTTTGCAATCAAAATAGACTGAATGCATTTGGATATTTAAACAAGACAACAACAAAAAAAAAAAAAAAGATCAACTCCTGCAATTATGCTGCTTATATTCATGATAATAATAATAATAATCCTACAGTTTATCAGACAATTTGCCAGTGGAGAGAGCACTTGATTTGGTGCACTGGCGCTCGAAACACAAAGCATCAATATCACACATCCAGATCCAGTTTAATTAACTGTGAAATCCTAAATCGTGATACTAAATACGATGTTATCAACTCTGCAGGCCTATTTGTATGTGTTGAAACAGGCACTTGGTGGCACAGTGTTTGTTGGGAAAGAGCAGAGAAAACAAGCGCGACTTGCGAGCAAAGAGCGACAGAAAAAAAGTTTCGGACAGACACATACATCTGACTTTACCTTCGCAGATCCGGTCCAGCCGCTGCCTCTTCACTTTGTGTTTGTCAGTCAGGGACATGGCGTCAAACACAGCACGGCACAGGACGGCACGGCTCGGCACAGCACCTCTCCTCCTCAGCCACAAATACTGACAAGGTTCAGACTCCTAGTGCACTGTCAGCACTATTCCCCGGGGCATACCGCCTCGGCACATACACCTGCAAGAAACAGGGGGAAAAAAATAGTTAAACAACACAGTCGCGCGTACACACACACATACTGTATATACACACATTATTGATGTACAAGCAGACATGGAAAGGCATTAAAGAATCCTTGACTACAAAGTCACTTGGCTCACAAAGAGCCCGGGAAGCTGCAGGCGATAGATATACAGAAAATCAGTGAATCACACACATTCTCTCACACACACACTTACTCAGACACTGTTGGTGACAAAGTGCCCCATTTGCTCTAAAAAGTGACAAAGCTCCCATGCTCTAAAAGCACCACTTTTCCCCTGTTTGAAGTGTGTTTTCCTTTACTGACACTCATCTGAAGCTCCATCTCACCTGTCACTCGTCACATTCCTTATTGATCGCGCTGGCATTGGAGGTATGTCGACTCAGACAAATAGCACATCTGCTTTTTCCTCCTTCTATTTGCCCTCAGAGCCATTCATAACAAAGCGAGCACGGAAATACTTATTCATCTGACAACAGTTGATCTAAGCAAATGTGGAAAAGAAAGCTGATAGAAGTTGCGAGGGCAGATTCATCATCTGAGGAAAGGAAGCACTTGACTTGATGTGCTGCACAAGAAGGTTGACAGACTGTCGTGTAATGACACATTCAGGCCAATAGAGGGTAGTTAAAATCTACTCAGAGGGGAGAACACTATCTCACTTACACTTGTGAATCCATTACATCCCCATTTCTGAGTTCAACGTCAAAAATACAACTTACTGTCTTTCCATGTTGACATGGATTTGGACTGGCAATTGTAATCAAACTTGCTATTTCAGATTAAATCAGTTTAACAAGAAGTTTAGAGATTTGAGCAGCCTGAAAATGTTGCTCGACAAAGCCTTCATTTCAGTATCGCCGACAGACATGCAGGAAAATACATGTACAAATGCATCTTTGTTAGAGAGAAGAGAAAGTTTGTATTTCCTCCACTGGCAATGCATAAAGAGTCATTCAGGCTCAGCATCTTAGTGAATTCGATTAACATTATTGCAACACAACAGATTACATGTTGCGCTGAAAACTCAAATTCCACTGCTCATCCAGGGACAGAGCCGGAGGAGCCTCTCCTCTCAGAAAGTGCTGAGACCACCAAAACATCCCGTTCTGCCAGAAAGCATCACGGCAAGTCATTACATGAAGTCTTCATCAGTCCTTTGTAGTCAGAATTTAAAAGAAAGCAAAGAGAAGGAAGACAAGAAGGTAAAAAAAAAAAAAAAAAATACATAAACAAGAAAAAGGGACAGCCGCCATTGTTATCTGAGAGGAATCAGGGCGGCGTGGATGTGAGTCTGTCCTCTCCTCGGTGTAATTTGTCAGAATTTGCCGGTCAGGGCCGGAGCTCAGGGCTGGCGTGAGCGGTTGTGAAATGTGACATCATCAGGACATGTCTACACATATGGGACAACACACACACCCATCACACTGGGGAGGCACACAGAGCAGTATACAGCACCCCACAGATACTTAGCTGGTGATGCTATCTAACAGACATATTTCTGCTACTGTAGGTCATTTCTCTCTCAACCTGCCTCGTTTACTTCCAATGCAGTTACTGATTTCATGTTTGCAAGACAATCTACCACGAACAGGGGACGACATTGTTGCTTTCAGTGAACGGTTGGTGTGTATGGTTGTTAGACGTTTTGTGCAGTCAACTTTTGGACTTCCAGGGTGTCGTTCTAACAAGGCCGCCGTTATGTTAACGGGCTGCTGGAAGGCCTCATCCTGTTACTTGATTCATTTCAGTTCTTCTCCCCAATCCCTCCTCCTTCCTTTTCATCTGTCCATCTCTCTGTAGTGCTGCTGCCTTTGAGGTCTCTCACACAGAGTCATCAATCAGCAGGCCCTCTTCCAGAGCTGTCCACTTGTGTGTGTGACATAAAGAGTGACAGTGACAGAGAGGGAGGGAAGTCTAGCAAAAGAGCGCTCACAGGGGGATAACAAGACGCACACAGAGGCCAAGCCATGCCCAATTCCTATCCCGTGGTCTCTCCCCATCTTTTTACTGCTGCACTCGTGTCCTCAGCCAGCTACAAGCAGAGCGTGGTCCGACTCCCTCCGTTACTTTCTAAAATACAGCCAAGTATGAGCCCCATACTTTTATTTATTTTTAAAAAGATGAAACTGGGCACTATTTTCTACATGGTTCAACTGAAAAAGCTGGCAGTGCAGCCAGCAGAGCCTGAAAGGGTATTTAGGCAGGGATTTTGCACTCGCAATCCAAACACAAAGGTCAAATACATGAATCTTAATATTTAAGAGGCATTAAAAGTCAGATGATCGATAAAACCCCCTGCCTGTGGGACCACAGCTCATTGAAAGAGAAACATTTGTGCGCGAGAGGCCAAGACATTAAATGTAGAAATCCATATCTGTGACGGCCGGCTCCGTCTCCCAAGGACGGCTCCGCTGTGAGCACAATCACAGTCTGCAAACTCTGCTCAGTGTCAGCAACACATAAAGATCACTGTCCGAGCCAGTCAGCCGGTCAGCTGCAGGAGTTTAATACAACATAATAGATACACACAAAGGAGTGTTTTCAGATGCTGACACAGTCGGTGGCAGAACATTGACAGGAAACGAACCAACTTCAAATTGCTAACCCATTAATTGTTTAAGGGATAGTTCGCCATTTTGGTTCAACGTTTGCTTTTTTTGCCAAGAGTTAGATGAGATGATCGATAGCACTTTCATATCTGTCCATTAGACGTCACGCTGCAGCCAGGAGACGGTTATCTTAGCTTAGCATAAAGACTGGACGAGCAGCAAAATCCCACTTTTTACACTTTGTTTTTGTGCGGATTAAACAAACAGATCCATATTTATTGTAGAGACATGAGAGTGGCGCCAATTGTCGTGTCCAATCCTTGGCAAGTAAGCTAGTAAACGTACTTCCCAAAATGCTTAAATATTCCTTTATATTTTTTAAGAAAAAAAAAAATCATCAAGCAATAATGCTAAGCATTTGCTCAAAGCAACCTAGCAAATGTGAGGATTTGCGTCTTTTCTCTGAGTTTTGTATAACTGCAAATTGAATATCTTTAGGTTTTGGACTGTTTTGAAGTAACAAAGCTCTACCAACACGTGTAGTATTTATGTTAAAAAAAGACACATGGCAGTGAGTTTTTAGACCAATCAAATTCCTGACCTGGCACTCAGGTGAGGTTGAATATACATAGACGACACCACATTTTGTTGATAGAGACAGGACGTATTGGGAGGTAACCTAGCTTGTACAAATTTCCCAGAAGTGCAGTAGTAAAAGAATGGGAAGAGACCGGGGACAATAATTAAAATAATCATTCATTGCAGACCTAGTTTCAGTCCCCACCCAACATTTTGACTTCAGCTGTGAGAGAATGTGAAAAACCAAAAGTCAAAATAAATTAATTTGCAACAGCATCTTCTTGCAATGCAGTGAAATTTAATGATGACACCGCCGTTGTTGTAATCCATCTCCCTATTGAGAGGCAAACACTAACAGAATTGTCTCCGATGTGATTAATTGACTTTGCTGAAATAAGAAAATAATTAGGCTTGGTAAACAGATACGAGCACCGCCCCTGACAGACTCTCATTAGAAAGCAGTGATTACTTACTTTATTAGACACTTGGGGGGGCACTGCTGATCTGAGGCAATCTCGCACAGTCAAAAGAGTCATTACAGTTACAGTATCACTTCATGTGTTGACACAGATCCGTGTGATTTGGAAGAGCCTTAAGAACGGAGCAGAGAAGCTGTTTCCTTTTGTTTAAGACAGATGGAAATATGTTTGGACAGGAGGGAGATTGCTAAAAAGCCAAACTGGAGACGGTTAAGAGAGCGTCAGTGGATGAGTTAGGATGAATAATTAAAAAGGTCAGGCTACCTGCCTGCTGTGTGTCACTTCACACACACACACACACACAGTTCTGAGAGAGGCACAATGCACACTGGGGAAAGGGCTTAACAGACAAGTCATTTGGGGGAATGATCATTTTCCCTCGAACACAGTGTAGTTTGTGAACTAATTGGGTGAATCCATAATTAATTTGCTGACATTAAGCCTTCGGGTCCGCTCCACTAAGACTCGACTTTCCAAGGATGTGAGGAAGTGCTAATGAAGCCTCGGGCTCGCTGCTGAAGGGGGGGGCGGGGGGACTCTTGTTCTGATGCTTCACAGTGCAAGTTCTGACGTTTAGGGGAGATTTCTGACAGCAATGCATTCCCACACGCATCACTTAACTCCCAATACTGAGGGGAATAATTTCACGTAGGCTTAGATTTTCTCAATGAAACCTCTAACTGATGGATGAATCCAGAACATCCACACTCAACATGTTTTCAGTCCACAGCAGAACCACAACAGGGCAAGGATGTATTTCTCACCTGGCTGTGCAGTTTTACTCGGTGAAGAAAAACGTCAATTCTGAGATATACCATCAACCATCACTGAATGTTACTTTCATTTCCAATGCCTAATTTTGCTTAGGGGGTTAGCTGTGATTGGCAAGCCAGGTTGCTACGCCCAAACAGAAGAACAAAAGCAGGACACTGGGTAAATGTCTGCATATAGGTGTTTGAATCGCATGTGTAACCTAACATATTTCCTTTAATTTAAGGTTTTTTTTTTTCCCGTGGCAAAAACTTTAGAGATTTGAGTGAAATTTGGTGCAAGATTTGGCCGCAGACCAGCCAACCACTGCTTAGTTGTTGGTGTGTATCCACGCTTCTTTTTTCCTTTTAAAAGAATTTACTTGTTAAGAAACACTTTTGTTGTTCTCTCATGAGCTACTGCAGCTACTTGAGTGAGAACAATGAATGAATCTGGCACACGTATCCCTTTGATCGTTTGATCGCCGTGTTTATTCTTGGAGATCCAGATCCAGATTACAGACAAATGTAGGGGATTGTTCAGGCTTGGCACAGGTATGCACTCTGAGCACTTTCTACTTTCTGAGTCGATTTCAACATTTGTCTAGTAATGAGGAAAAATCTTCAACAGCTGCTGTGGTTTGTCACATAACACTAAAATAATATGCTTCATAGTTTAAAGCTCCAAAGATTCAAATGAGGATGGATTAGATGGGAATAGTCTTTTGATTTAGATATGTTTGAATTGTATTCTGTAACCATAATAACTTACACTGTGCAACAATCTTTCACAGTCAATCCAACCACATTTTCAGTATGTGGCGAAAATACAGAAACCACAATGAAACCACAGGGATTTTATCAATCATCACATGGAAGGAACTCTAGAAACATTTGGACAGTGTTGCATCTTTTGGGAAGAAAACGGTGCTTTGCCTCATTGTGCTAAGTGATGAAAGGTTGAGTCTTTGAGTTCAAGTGCATACAGTCAGAGGCAGGATATTTCTATCTGTATGGGATGGACAGTTAGAAAGATTAAGATTATCTAACTGGTTATTTTTAGTAAACTGCCAAATAACATGTCTCATTCAGGAAAGCTTTAGATGAAATATTTCAATGAGTTGTCAAATGCACTGCAGCTCTGAAGTCTGTATTTATCTTTCCCTGCAGAAGCCTCCACCTCTTTGAGTTTCGATGCAATGTCTCGATGTGGAAATCCTTGCCAAGGCTCTAAAAGCATGAAGATAGAGTTGGATAACTTCAGCAGTTATTTCTCCTGACTAAATTTCCCAGTGGAGTTAAGGCAGGAAAATAGTGGGGAGAGAGACAACTGTTAAAGTTATCTGACAGTGTGCAGCAGGAAAACGCACAGCAATATCCATCCCTCTTACAGCCGATTCCTATCAAACGCCAGAGCTCAGCAAGAGTCTTCAGAGACTCAGAAATGAGAAGTGCCTCAAAGCATGTCAAACGTCTCTCCAAGACTTTACACTTTCACCCAAAAAAGGCACACTCTACTTGGAAAGAAATCCCTCCATCCTCTAAAGGTCCTTCAGAAATAACAAACACAAGTCTCTAAGACAAGGCTGTTTATAATACTGATATTGGAGTCCATTATTACCGCCTTGTTATGTTCTTCAAAAAAAGCCCATGTTTTCTTTCCACTCGAGCCCCAATTGAACAATGGAGGCCATTTTTCCCTTTCAGATGCTGGAGTTCCTCCAGAGGTAAATCTGTCAGCGCCTGGGCCAAAACGAAGACAGAGAAAACCGGAAGGTGTGGACACCCTGCCGCACCTTGCCAGCTCTACTATTAATATCAGCTTACATGCCCAGATACTCAGCACCTCAGGCAGGGGAAAGTGTGATTTCCATGAACTAAAAGAAGCCTGTGACAGCGTAGGCAGGTGACAGCTTGACACAATTATATTTAGCTCGGTAAGCATGCCAAATGGAATGCCTACAAACTGCAGAATTGTTGAACTAGTGGCATCAGTAATAAAACTTTTGTGGTGAGATATACAAACAGGGCAGCGCTTGAAATCTAAGCTACTGTAGCCCAACTGGTGCTATTTACATCCGATCAATAAACTCCTGTTTTAAGTTCTGGAGGCTGAGGTTATCAGTGCAAGCCACAGCCGCAGCCAAAGCTGAAAACACTTCCTAGTACAGGAAAACGCCTGCAGCATGCCAACCTGGTGAGCAGAGGGAAGGCGTGGCCTGCTTTGCTTCAGGGTAAGTGAAGAACTGTGCTCGGTGTCAGCGAGAGGGCAGGAGGCTCCGGCTCAGACAGCCTGCCTGAGTCCAGCCGGCTCAGCCCGGCTCCCTCTGGGTCCTTCCAGGAAGAGCCAGCATGATTCAACGCTTCCTGGTCCAGGAGAAAGAGGTGCTTCCACTCCCCCCAGAATGTGCCCACGAACACACACACACACACACACATACATCGATCGCTCAGCCCACTCCCTGTGGACGGTGAGACCGCCAACTCCGTGCTGTACTTGGGCTTACATTGGGAGGAGGCCAAGTTAAACAATGTGTTGATAAAGTCCAGAGCAGAGTGGTGAGAGGAACACAGAGAAAGAGCACGAGGCCTGTGCTGCACCACCCGAGGACAGGGATTCAAACAGGCAGGAACACTTACATAGAAGAATTTCACTTTGTCTAATTGTGCGTAGTTAACAGTAACAGTGTACTCACAAACGTTGCACAGGTCTGGGAGCATGACAGCGCTGCTAAAACGAGGTCAGACAGGGTAGAAAACAAGAGTGATCAGTTTTAAACAGGCCGCCAGCTTAGCCAACCAAACCACGAGCGACTGTCTGTTGTAAACATCGATCACAGTTTACGTAGTAAAGAAGTTATCGTCATCTTAGTTCAACATTGACGTAGATGTGGGCAAACACAGTTTTCCTATGCAACGACATTTTAGTACCATTTCGGGTGCAGTCACCTTTGGTTTCCCCACAAAATAACGCTGATTTCTTTACAACCTGCCTGATCATCTGACCCTCGGGGTTACTTGCCGCGATCGCTACAACGAAGTCCGATGGTACATGTTCCCAGATCTTAACACTTACTGTGATCGAGCACAATGTTATCATGATAACTGATAAAAGATGGCAAAAACTACAAAAAACACAGTGCAAAGGTTCTTTTGAACGCAGCATCGGCTGCGAGGTTTGCCTGCTCCCTGGGCACAGTTTAACTGGCCGTATTTTGGAGAGTCAGAGCAATAACCGACTTCACAGGAGAGCCCCCTCTGATGGGCTCACAACACAAGGCTGGCCTCTCTCCCCCTCTCTTCACCACATCCTATCATCTCAGGCTCTACTGAGATATACACACACACAGCTCAGTCAATTAGTCCTGGCCCAACCTTGCAGCTGAGAGATAAATGCTGCGGAGTCTCAGCAGGCTTTTGCGCGAAGCTGTGCTCCTTGTCCGCCGTATGTAGAACAGCTCTCTGGAGGAATGCTAGCCCCTCTACCGCTAAGAGATGTGGCGAGCATGAGGCTGAGGAGGGCCTGAAAGTGCTCAGGCTTGTATTAAAATATGACCACAAGGACCCCCAACTCCCTAATCAGAGCCGGTCTGAGAAACGAGGAGGAGGAGGAGGAGAATAAGGAGGAAGAGGAGGCGAAGTTCTGTCACGGTTCTGGTACAAAGCTGCGCACAGAATTTCTGGTCACTCCACTTATGCCTCGGTAACCATTTGTTTGTGCAGTGGAGCCGTAACCTGCCTACTGTAAAACATGTAACACAAGCTGCTGGATGTTTGCTGAGGAAAAAAAAAAAAAACTAAATGTGGCCACTGAGATTGCGTCCACACTCAGCCAACTGAATCTGAAAATGCCCTTTAGTATTTTGTGAAAACAATGTGCGTCCACACTAACACTAGCCTTTTTAGCTAAGTTTCAAAACACCGGAAAAACTGGAAAATGGCAAAAAATTTCTCTGTGTTCCGTTTCAGACAGCAAACAATAAAACTAGAGCAAATATTTGGTGAAGAGTGGTTAAACTGTTCTCACCCACTCGCCGTGATAACTTTGCTTCAAATGTGATTTGATCTGGTTTCTAAAAAAGCTCCCAAATTCCTGTTCCGCTGCATTGTGTCAATCAAATCGCTATTTTATGAGCATTTGCAAAAAATAAATAAATTTCTGGGTGTGAAAAACACCAAATTTAGTGTGGACAAAAGGGAAGCTGCGAAAAGAAGATGGCTTTTCATATTTAACGTGCTCGGTGTGGACGTGGTTTCAGCCGGAGAAGGTCCGGGCACACAGCCTCACCTCCACCGGTGTCGTAAATCAAGTGGCTAAGCTGCATTATCTGCAACAACATGGCAATCCTTTTAACACCCAACACACCGCTGTAACAAGCGTCTCCCCCCACCGGGTCCTGTTGACATGTTATATAAGTCTCCTATCTTACTTTTCACGAAATGTCAATCCTATTGGTTCACACACACACACCTTTAAATCAGCCTCCAACGCCAGTAGGACTGGGCGGATGCAGGTGTTTGTGTTTATATGAGAGCGAGAGCCCTTCCATTGACAGCAAGATACGGACACACACACACACACACACAGAAATACACAAACACAACCACACAGCAAGGTGAAAAATTACATTGCGGGCCTGGCGGATTAACTGCGGAATAAAAGTGCTGATGGGCAACAAAAGAGAAAAAACAGCTATTCATCACCCTGGCACAGGATCAAACTCACACACTTCTCAAATGCCCTCCTTGAGTTATTGTGCAGCGCGGCTCTGGTGGCAGCTCCACAGATAATGCTGCCCTACCTGAATTGATTAGAGCGGGGATGCATCCTCTCCTTCTAAAAGACCGAGCGCGTCCCTGCATCTCCTCAATGCTGAAGTGGAAGAAACCTGCTAATGTGTATTTAACAACTAGACTGACTTTTTCCCCTTTTTATATTTTCTCGTTTTTTGTTGGGCTTTTTTTTTTTGAGATCATCAAGCATGCAGCCGTGGTAATTTGCTCAAACAAATGCGATCTCTGCGCCGGCGTTGTGTTTCTGCTGTTCCTGCATTTCTCTAAACCTGGGGGAAACAAATCGGGGGCATCTGTGTGAAACCTAAATCACTTTTTTACTCTATTAGCTCTGCATGCTGCTATAATTGTTTTGATGATATTTATGCAACAACTGGACTCGCATATACAGATGGGTGACAAATACGTAAGATTGCGCTCACCATTAGCCTCCAGAGCAAAGAAAGTCCCTGAACTCTAATGGAGCAATGAACACGAGCCTTCCGGAACATACTCCATTTCAAGATTTGATGATGATGGCATAGAGCACTGTCTGCTGCTCCATAATCTCTTTCGGGCCAAAGCATACGATTCATGAGTCATTTTCATACACATTTCGGTGACGCGATGCAGATGAAAGAAATGTTTCATTACAGGATCAAGACTCTTGATCCAGAATTGAGGTTAACTGGACCTACTCAGCATTTGTATATGTGTCACAGAGCCTTAAAAGGATGTTAATTGATTAAATGCATCATGCAGTATGCAAGCATCTGCATTTATTTTGTTCCTCAACTAATTTGTCCAGATTTTTCCTATAAATTTTCACCCGTCTGTGTGTCAAATGGTTCCCCATCTGACTTCTCCTGCACGACTGACACGCGCCGCGGCTGCAAATAATTTTCATTAACGGGTTAATTCATCAATTATCTTTTCAGACTAACTGATTCATCATTTAATCAGTGTCAAAAAAAATAGTCAAAAACGCCAATCACAAGTTCCCAGAGCCCAATGTGATGTTTTCAAATGACTTGTTTTGTCCGACAAACAGTCCAAAACCCAAAGATATTCAATTTACAACTAAACAAAAACAAAGAAACGCCTCAGTTTTGAGCAGCCCTCGTCAAGCATTTTGGCTCAATGAGTGACGAACAATTAACTGGTTATCAATAGGTCCGTCATCTAATCGTTACAGCACAACACAGCATACTGAATGGAAGCTTTGCAATCTTTGCTCTACAAGCTGCCATCTGTCACAGTTTAAAGTCTTCTCTCAAAACCAATCAAAGCCCAATTTTATCAACAATCTGAACATCAAAGGCGACTAATAAAATCCATTAATCGGAATATAATGTCATCAGCTTTATCTTCAAACTGCTGTAAGTGTTGTATAATATCAGTGCACCACTAGCAGGCCATTTAAATGCATTAAAGTCCACGGTTATGCGTGTGTAGGGTACATAAAGGTTTGTGTGTGTGTGTGTTGCAGAAACGGCTCAATGAGACCTCCTCCCAGGCCCTGACAGTACATAGCCCTACACAACGGGGAGGAAATGCCATGAAAAAGGATGAATCATGGGATTGTATCCACACTGAAGACACACTGACCGCCTCAGGGTTTAGGTCAGTCGTGTTGTCTGAGCAGCGGCGTCTGACACTCCTGACACAAACGCCACACGCACATAGACAAATTTTTACAGCTTCTAAAAAAAACCCTAAACCGTCCGATGTTTTTGTTTTTGCTTTCGTTCATGAAACCGAGTTGCTGTCAGAGGTTTTTATTTTTACTTTTCCACGATCGGGCATGAGAGTCGGAGGTGGCCTCCATTTCAACTCGGTGGGTCACGAGGGGTCGCCACGCTTTTTAAAAAAAAAAAAAGAGAGAGAAAAGCCCCGGTCACAGTGCTAGGTTTCTCTCCTGCCTGCCACAAAATGTCTCCTGACACAAAAGCCCTCGTACTTGTATCAGCGCACTCCCACAGCACTGCCAACAAATGTGACCTCCTTTTTTCCTCCCACAGTGAAAAGAGAAAAGAAAGCTCACCTCTACCTTGCCAACTGAAATGAAATAAATAAATGAAAACAATGTGCTCTGCAACTCTGCCAGACCACGAACAGAAGTGAACATTTTTTTCTCTTTCTCTGCTAACTTCTGCTTGAGATAGTTTCCATGTTAGAGTTAAGGTGACGGCTTCAACTTTATACTTGTGTTGTGTTCAAGGCCTGGGGAAAAATGCATTTCACTGTTTATCTTTGGCTGACTGGTCTGAGCCAAGGTCTCTGAAACCCTGCATAAACCTGACACACTGGCACTGCTGAAACCTGCAGGAAAGAAAGCAGAGCTTGCACAGTTTCAAATGTGAAAAGAAAAAAAAAAAAATAAACAGGCTTATTGTACCAAATTCAGGTTAATTAGAACTTTCTGCTTGAGCTACACTTGTAATTCCAGATGACTTGATTGAATTGTTGGAGCCAAATGTCTGTAACTAACGTTTATTTTCTTTTGTATACACATAATAAAATGATTACAGTAGGGCTTAATTATTTGGTTTATCGCTTAAGTCATTTATCAGGAAGAAACGCCAAACACTGATTGGTTCCAGCTTCTTAAATGTGAGAATTTGTTGCCTTTCTTTGTCTGAGATCATTGTAGAGTGAATATCCTTGGGTTTTGGACTGTGGCTTGGACAAAAAAAAGTTGAAGATATCACCTTAATCTCCGCAAACTTGTGTTGGACATATTCATCTAAATTGCCACTATAAATGCCAGGAGACAACAAACAAATATGACAACAAGATTGTTTCATTTCATATATTGAAAAGGCTTTTAATTTACACGGAGCGATTGTGTAGATGACAAGGACCAGATTATGTTGAAAATCAAGCATTTTTCAAGGAGTATATTCAAAATCGAGCACATTCCCTACCTTGATTAAGCATTTTCCAACCTTCCAAGACATTGTACGAACCCTGAATATTTTGACATTTATAGCCCAGTCGCTTCTGTGTACACTATGTGGTATAATATGCTTACAAAACTCATCATGTCTTATGAGGTGTGACCCCATCCATCTGCTCCCACAAGCATACAAGAATCCCAGAACACACACACCGCTCCCACCTCACCACACACAGAGTCCTGCCAGGATTAAATCAAGTGCATGGAGAGCAGGGCCCCATTACCATGCAGAGGCCACATCACTGGTTGATTTACTATCTCCCCCCCCCCAATACTAAAAGCACATGGTTTAAGTCAGCGGGGAGGTTAGAGGGTCGGCTGCTTGTGAGGTTGACCTTAGTGAGCTTGCGGATGGGGGTGAGGGCAGGACGTGACTGAAAGGCCAGGAGGTGTGGGTCCAGTTTAGCGGTGGGGAGAGAAAGATGAGGACTGTCTAGATTTGGCTGTTATAGCAACAATGTTTTGGGGTTTTTTTAAAGAGAAGAAGAAACCTGATGCTGCAGGAAATACTGCTGGGAGTGGACACTCTTTTAGCCAAATTGACTTGCAAAGTGATGGGGGGGGGATTATAAGAAGGTGGAGGAGGGGGAGGAGAGGGGGATGAGTAGGAGGTGGGGACACAGTGCAGAGTAGGTGATAGGCAGGAAAGAGGTGTGTGTGTGTGCGAGGAGAGAGGCATCTCTGAGCAGAAAATTAACAATTCCACCCTGCACTGTGTCTGCGCGACATTAAATGCATGAAACGCATGAATTATTGCACGGAGGCAGCTGAATTAACTCTATATATCAAACCGAGTCAAAATAGTTCAGGGGTGAGGGGCTGTGTGCCTCAGCTGATTGGGGGAGGGGGGTGCACGGCCAGGGGCGGAAGAGGGAAGAATAAAGTAACTCAACATTTCTATCTCCTCCCATTAAAGTTAACCACTTCTCTCTCTCCAGAGCCATAAAGCTGTCAGACTGACCTCTGATTTATTCTGCCCTTGCCCAGGCTCCTGTCCTAACTGTCGCATGCCTCCAATTAATTTTTTTTTTGTTGCTCTCCATCCCTTTCCGTGTAAATGTAATGAGATTGCAGCGCCGAAAACTGCTGACTCCCGTTAATGCACAATTCCTTAATAATAAACCGAAAGCTGGCCGCAAAAGCCGGGGGAAGATGCATGCTCGCCCAATAATAGCATTTTAAAAAGTGCAATTTTGTGGGAGATGCAATTAACATTGTTCCTCGCAACATTTTTCACATTTGCACATTACAGGCTTACTGAAGCTCGGGGCTGACACCTGGTCCATGTAAACAGACTGTAATGTATGAAGGACTCTTTGTGACAAATACAATCCCTCAGACTTGATCGCCGCTGCATCCATTTGTCCACCTACTCTTCACCCACTCAGCCGTTCCTTTCAATGGAGACCGTTGTTGTTTTGAAAAAGGAACAAGCTGCTGTGAAGAGAAGAGGAAGTCCAGGAAAAGTACCTTTTGGTGTTTACAACAGCGAGTGCTTGCCAGCGGCTGAGGCAAGCAGACGAGGAGATCAGATAAGATGAAATGGCTGCAGTCATTGCATTTGGCCTAAGATGCAGCATCCTAACCTGCAGAAAAGGTCAACAACGCTGGGGCTAATTGAGTCGAGATTTTAATTGCCCCAATGATAACTTTCAAACGCGATCAGGAGCCGGAGAAAGATGTCGTCTATTGGCTGTGTTGATGGTGTGATGGAGATGGGCACTGACCGTTACGGGCGGGCTGCAGGTGCACAGCAGGGAGGTATTAAATAGACTGTTTTGGTCAAAGCTGAGCGCAGCTGGCAGGTGTTGGTGTGGAGGGACTTTATTACCCTATAAACTATCTGAGACAATTCACTCACACGGTCTTCTGTGGGCAGCAAAAGCCCCGATTCAATTACTGCTGAAACTCAACATGGAGGGCCCTAGGAGACCGGCGACGCTCGACTCATTGTTCTCCACGTCACCTTCCTAAGCAGAGAGCGCAACGGCGAATGTTCTCACACTGCTGGAGCAAAATGAAAAGAAACTCTGCCGTTTGGAGACGTAACCCAATACATGAGCGTAATACCCGGCAATCTGATGATTGATATGTTCTCATGGGCGACTAATAAGTCTTTTGTCAGTAGGAAAAAGTGAATTCCAGCAAGCTGTAGTGATTGATTGACATGTTTGGGACAATTAGAAGCTGAAGGAAGCGAGTGTTTCCTGCTTGTTTTGTTTGTCCTTTGTTTGTGTACATGGAGAAGATTCATTAGGCCTCTGCATGGAGGATTTGAGGTCTGCGGAGCGAGAGGGACCCAGCCCAAGTGAAGCATGTCAAATTAGGAGGGAAAAAATCAAACCGCTGCTACTGGGACTCATTAGAACCTCAACAAACACAGCGTTTTGTTGTGTATGTGTGCGTCTGCCTCTGTGTGCGTGTACTAATAAAACAGAGGAGTAGTGTCGGGTTGTGTGGTTTTAAGTTATTTTCATCATAGCAGTTTGTTTTATGAGGCACCGAAGCTGAGAGACTCTCCAAACAACTTTAATGAAAGTGAGGATCCAGCGGCCTCATGGGAACAAAAGTGCTAAGCCAATGCTCCAACAGAATAACAGACATGCTGCAAAATTAAAAGTATCAGGTGACTTTAGTAAAGTACCCAAGATCCTGGCTTACAAAAACAACAAGGGCACACGGTGTCATTGACGCAAAGCATCTCTTTGTGCATCTGATGAGCCGGAGTTTTGGTGAGATGTCGGCTGAATGATAAATATACATTTCCAGATGAGGTAATAAAAGCCAATCCCTGTTTAAAAACTATAGCTACTTTGTTTTTTTTTCTTAACACCGGTGTTGTACTGCGTGTGGCTGCTGGCTATTTTGCACAGTTATAATTAGATAAATCTGAAATAATAAGAAGCATAATAACATGATATTATCACAGCAAGTGCCAATATTTAATTCTCTCACACTCACACACCTCTCTCACACCCGCGATCAGGAGACGGAAGTTGAACCAAAATGAACAGATAAGACGGCAAACATAATCTAATCTGCTAGCTAAAACAGCTCATGAGATAACGTCAAGTGTGGTTTTAGAAGGACACCGTAGCAAACTGCCCCAAATCACACACACACACACACACACAGAGTTCAAGATGAATCTTTAAAAATATTTTAACATTTTATAGAAGGATAAAACAGAGATGTCGATAAAAATATCACAAAAAAAGAAAAGGGGGGTTTTGACACAAAGCGATCAGAAAATGTCCACATCTGAAGTGTGAATAGCACATTAGGGAGTCAAACTTGAGATTTAATGTAAAGGAATATAAAATGATTGAGTACAAACATGATACAGTATATACCACTGCAAGTCATCAGTCTGTCACTGCACCAACACTGCAGTTTGTGCATTTGTGCATTAACAAAAGAGCTTGCAGAACAACACATACAAGGTTGTGTG
>JAVQJF010076202.1:0-26995 GCA_036023855.1 Gadopsis marmoratus
CTATTGTGTTAAGCACTTTGTGTATTTAATATCTTTGTTGTAAAGCACTTTGAACTGCATTTATTGTATGAAAGGTGCTATATAAATAAAGTTTATTATTATTATTATTATTATTATTAAAGAAGAGACAGTTTTTAGTTGCATTATGAGAAATACAATACAGTGTTTTTGGAGCTATACCCCTTCTAAGGAGGATTAAATTAAGAGAATCTGCCTCTGATGCTGCTGCAAGTACCCAACCTTTAATGAAGAGTAATACTAAATCACTGTGGTACTCTTATCCACTTTAAGTTAATCTTGTGCACCCTGGTTACCCCCCGAGAAGGAGAGAACTCGGTTGTGAAGTTTGTGGATGATTGGACCATCACTGGCCAGATTTCAAACAACAATGAGACCATATTGCAAGGAAATTAATAATCTTTCAGGGTGTTGCACGGACAACAACCTACTGCTCAACATCAGCAAAACAAGGAGCTGATCATTGAT
Organism: Gadopsis marmoratus; assembly: GCA_036023855.1. Lineage (NCBI taxonomy): Eukaryota > Metazoa > Chordata > Actinopteri > Centrarchiformes > Percichthyidae > Gadopsis > Gadopsis marmoratus. The sequence goes on from JAVQJF010076202.1 coordinate 487, forward strand.
TTTAGAAAAAAGGAGACAAAGACACACACCCCAATCTATATCAATGGAGCTGCCTGGGAATCAGCAACACAGAGAACCTGTCATGGTCATCACAAAAATCCACCCTCGTAAAGACACTTCAGAAACAATGATATTTCTTAAGGAAATTTAATAAGGCAAAATTCCTATGCCAGGTTCTTTTTACCATTTATAGATAAGTAATAGAAACCATCCTGACTGGAAACTTTACAAACTGTCATGGGATGTGCATGGCCCAGGACTGGAGGGCTCTGCAACTGTTGATTAAAACTACCCAAAATATCATTGGTACTGAGCATCAGTGATATCGGTGAGATGAGGCATCTGCGCAGAGCGCAAAGGATACTAAAAGACAATACATACCGCAGCCACAGTCTGTTCAAATATTCTAACCTTTAAAACTTGAACCTTTACGTAAAAGCTACAATGGCAATATTATTAGGTCTGACCTAGCAACATTTCTGTATCCGTTTCACTACAGCACAAGTCTGAATTAAATGCCATAAAGACTGCAGCAGCGCAAAGTAAAACATGCAGAGAGAGACATAAACAAAGTGCCTTGTAAGGTCACTGTAATAAGTGTGTTATCGCCATCTATTAAACAACATGTTAGCAAATAGGAATTAAACAAGAGTCTAAACTTTACCTCCAGTGCTTGTGCACTGTCGGATTTTATAAAGAGTCAGCAAAATGTACTTTCTAATAACATTAAATGAAACTGATGCGGAAATGCATTTGTGAATTAGTAGGAAGGGTTTGAAATCCCTAACTTTTCATGTCTACAACAGAGTGCAACACCAAGAATAGTTGTGAGGGAGGGACTGTCCAAAAGTCTGTGCCTTTTTTCCCATTTGTAGAATTCATCACGCTGAGATTACAGAGACACTCACAGAGTTCTCAGAGAGTGCCAGTAGTGGAATCTGGAATGGAAAAGGTTCATTTTCCAGTGAGCATGAATAAGTTACAGCAAATTTGAAAGAAAAATACAAAATATTACCTTAAGAAAACAAGTTATATTCACCCAAGAGCTATGTTGTTTCAGAGGATCTCTACATTGCCATCTGTCATTGTCTAATTTTTATTGTCCAGGTACCACCCCAACAAATCCACATCCAAATTTTCTGAAGATTCTTGCCTCAGTGCACTTTGCCTCCTCTGGCTTTCACGCAGTGCAGTGACTGACACACCAAGAAAATCATGTTATAAACATGAATAACATGATTCCCTAATTTCTCAGCTTTAGAACTTACCATTATGTAGTTTTTGTACATATGTACACAGAAAGAAGTCAGACTGCAAACCTAGCCAGAGGCGAATCTCAGACTTCAATTTGAAATATTAGACTTCATCACAATCAGACCAACCAATAAATTGCTGTAACAATAAAAGTCTTAATATCTTGGTTGAGTGGGCTGGCACAGAGAAAGACGAAGCATATGTTGTAAAGTATGGTGTGGTGAAAATCCTTCTTACAAAAAATCATCCAGGCAAAAAATTTATTATTAATCATCTATCAAGATGTCAGCAGAAAAAAAACACCTTATTTTTATCTAGTATAAAAGCTTCTAGGTTGGAGAATGTAGAATGTGTCTGAGATAGTAAATTCACTAATGTATTAAAAATATTATCCTTAACTTCTTTGAAATGGACACAATATTTTGCAGTCAATCCATCATATGTGAAGACACAGGAGTCATTGAGTTGATGTTACAGCTGATGATGGTGTAACTGGGGTGGTCCATGTTTGATATGATGGATGTGATGCAGGTTGATAAACATAATAGATATACTGTATGGTTTGTCACTACTACACTGGTAATGGTTACTTGTGACTCCTGGTTGCAGGTTATGGCCTTAGTGTGGAACAAGAATTGTGACCAGTCCAACCAATTTGAGGAATTTTTTTCAGAGGTCTATGTTTCAAGCATTGCACAAGAGACTAGATTACCGTTGTTCCAATGGTCAAACATGACCCCGTTTATTAAACCCTTAAAATAAAGCAGCTTAATTGAATTTTAAACCCCAAATCTATTTTGCACAAAGAAACAAATTTATTTCTTTATTATCTGAAGATGATGCATCATGCTCTGGGTTGTATTTTTCCCTTGTCTTCTTCCTCAGATACCTCCTCCTCCTCTAAATCATTGTTCTCTTGTTCCTCCTGGACATCTGAAAAAATCTGATCTCCAACCTGTTGGGCACTGAAACATGCACTCATGTATTCATGGCGTCACCTGCAGCACCTTTATTGCAGATTTTGATTGACTGATTCCCCATTAGTAAACAATGCTTTCAAGAATTTGCGTACTTGAGTCATGTGTGGGGTCATGAAAGGGAGAGTTTTTGGTTGATGCCAGAAAGGAGGGAGTTACAGTAGTCGAGTCTCGAGAAAACTAGAGCATGAATTACTTTTTCCAGGTCCGATTGTAAAAGCATTGGTTTTATTCTGGAGATGGTTTTTACTTGATAAAAGCAGGACTGGACAATTGTTTTGATCTGTGGTGCAAAGCTCAGATCTGAATCAAATACGACTCCCAAATTTCTGGCAACAGGTTTCACATTAGCTGCTAATGACCCGAGATCACTCTTTTTTATCAATATGATTTCTGATTTTGGATTATTGAATTGAAGAAAATTTTGAGCCATCCAACAGTTAACATCATTGAGACATTCTGAAACAGCAGCTCAGCTGTTTGGGCATCAGGTCCCAGGGGAAGGTATATCTGTATGTCGTCTGCGTACCAATGAAAAGAGACGTTATGGCGTTATGTTCACCTTCTTACAGTAATACCTAGAGGTAAGAAGGTTCTCTGTTTACCTAAACTGAAGTGAAGCTGACCTGCTGTGCACTTGGGTTAAAATGACTACTTTGTTAAAGTTAAGGGACCTTCGTCATCATGGTTACAGTAATAGCCACTGGGTTGTGGTTAGGTATCAAACTGTGGTCAGTTGACTGTTGGTAGGAAATGTGAAATTGACAGTCTCCCATCTTAAAGTCAGATGTTTTGTTGACCCACCTGTGCACCCCAACCTCCTACCCTGGTGACTCTGTAAAAAACATCACCCTCTCTTCCTTTTTTGCTCCCAATGGAAAACAGTCATAGTTCCTACAGCTGTTAGAGGCCTTTGTCATTTGCCATATGTTGTTTTGGGGCATTTGCTGAAAGAACTGATAATGTCATGTTCTTAGAAGGTCTCAGAAGTAGACATGGTAGTAGTAGTACAAGTACTAGTTGCTGTAGTGTTACACTATATTAGTAGAGGTGATACAGTATAGCATCTTGCAAAAGCCCACATATGTGGTACCCTGGACTTCTGGCAGGGTGTGAATGACTTTCACAACACTCAGTGTGGTTGCCTGCTGTTTGTCTGGGTGATTTCTTTGCCTGTGGTTAGGAGGGATGCCCACTACTGGCTTTAGATGTTCCTGGATGACACTTAAAGACAAAATGACTGTAAATATGTCTACACAACACAGTACTCATCTACAAATAGCTTCATGATAAATTACAGTGTAGGCTTATTTTCCTCCAAGGTTATGACCACCAGCCACATGTTCAGATGTCCCTCTTGAATGCTAGATGTCTGGACATAGCTGCAGAAGATTGCCAGGGATGGATCAGGCATGCAAAAAGATTATTTTCCAGGTGTATTGCAAAAGAGGACATATGACGTGATGTCAATGACAACTTGTGGCTGAATGCAGCGGACAGGGTTGACTAGCTCTGCTGTATTTCTAAATATGTATCTATCCTATATTCAAATATATAGTGAGAAGGCTATGTATAGTTTTTTGGAATTACTTTAGTTTCATTTTGTGCACTTGGAATTACTCTATGCAAAAAATATGCAATAAAATAAAGCCTATTCTGAATTTTTTCTGACATATACTGTAAAGTAGCACATTCCACTCAATAAAATATTACCCTTTTTGTGATGGAATCGTGGTTTATGCCAAAATGAATACACAAATAAATAAAAAAAGAGTACACCAGTGACACAAATTGTAATGCTACCTACTATTAGTGATTTTTATTGGGTAATGAGTGACAAAGTGTTGCTGTTCTAGTTGCATTAGTGCATTGTTCTGCTGAGCTGAATGTCATTAAATAGAACTGTGTGAACTCAGTATAGAGTAATGTGTGTAACTAATTGTAAAAAACTAAATGTTGTATTATACTGAAACATTTGCACATAAGCAAATGTTTCACACCCGCTGTTTCAGTTTGCATGTGTATGTGTGTGTGTGCGCATCACTGGATGAGTCATTCTGACTGATAAAAGCTCAGTGATACTACTCACTGTTCTCACTGCATGTCACAATGTATCTTTGTGTGCATGTACAATGTACTGTGCTGTAGAATATATGTGTATTTACTGGTGTATATTTGTGTGTCCTCTGGACATGATAGGACACCACCGCTTTATAATTTGCGTGTCTGGAGTATAAATACACGTCATATTTTCCATTTCATAAAGTTCTAATAATATCTGAATCCATATTGTATACGGCAAAATGTTAAGACTACTGCAGTACATTTTAAAACATGGCCCAACTTCCACACAACCACAACCTGAGAACCTGTGTTGCAGTGTTCATGGACAATGTTTCTAGTTGTATCTTGTCAATGCGTTCTGTTACCATGGAGTTTGACCATAGACTTGATATATAAAGATGGACGACGTGTCTCCACTTCCTCCTGCTGTACAAAATATCCTGCATATGAGAACTACCAACTTGCGCTGTTGATGTCATTTGTCAGCCTGCGAGTCTGCGAGTTCCTGACATGCTTAGGTTTACTTTTGGGGAGCTGTCATGCCGTACCATCTTTATATACAGTCTATGGGTTTGATTGACCTGCAGGCCTTAACTCTATATTACCAATGTTATGCAACATCCTCCTATACGTCTGGTGGTGATAGTAGCTGTTCTAGGTAGTGTGCCTGTTCTGGCTGGTCCTGTTTAATTTTAAGGGTAAAGAGGTGGAGTGAAAAGTTCTTATATTGCTCCACAGTCCAAAACAACAAATCAAACACTGTAATTTAAGGAAGAAGCATTTTTTTTAATGTCTTTGGAAATTGACCAATTATTCAAAGGCATATTGAGAAAAGCAATGCAGACAATACAACGCTATCGCTCATAAAATATGTTTCTATACAACTAATAACGGCAAATATGTTTTGAAGGTATGAAGGTTATGTTTAAGTACTGGCAGCACAATTAATGTTACGGAAGGTCATGGTCTCGGTTTAATACAGAGAAAAAGTCAACAGTGCAGATGACACAACGAGTTTAAGATTTTACTGAAACCACGATCTTTCACGTTAAAGTGTTTAAATCACGTTAAAGTGATTTAGTTGTTTAAACCTTACCACAGATGAGACTCAATGTAAACCCCAGACTTATGTAGCAAATATTGTGACTCCAATTTTACCTCTTTTGTTAAGGAAGGAGTGGATCTTTCCTGATTTCACTGTTCACATGACCTCTGGGTCACGAAACAGGCCCTGCCAGGTTTCAACAAAGACAATAATGGAAAATTAAGTGACAACTAACCAACAATTTGTGCATGGCATTGACCTATCACTGGCCCTTTAAGCGCCATTATCCCAGGCCCAGGATGATCCCTGGACTTCATCAAGAACTGAAGCTTGGCCACTGATCACCGCAGTCATAATTGCCTCTTTTGGACAATTTTCAGGTTTTTTTTAGAGGCGGAAGCATTTATGTGCAAACCTTGGATGCACTTTAAGTCTATTTATTCATGTATTTTCTCCCTGTTCTTCTCAGTTCTTTCTCACATCACATACAGAGGAATTTTACAGAATAATTGCTCTGAGATCAAACTGCAAGATTACAATAAGCATGCATCATAGAGCACATGATGAGGATTATCAGGAGCTATGCAACGGTTAACATTCTCTTTCACCCATGCTCTTTCTGTTTCTCTCCCTCTCTCACACACACACACACACAAATACACCTTCCCTTGTCTCTGTTTGTCTGCTCTTCTCCACCCAGACAGCAGTGATGTTCAGCCCAGATTCTTGCAAAAACCAAACAGATGTGAAATTAGTTCTAGAGGTGAACATTTTAGCACAGTCATTTTTCATATTACCAGATACTCTGTGCTGAACAGTGTTTACAACCTAGGACCTAATACCAGGGTTCAGACTTATTTGGCCTGAATGTCTTGTAATCCTGTCCACTCTTAGTCCAGCTTTATATAGTCTCGACATGGCACTCACCAAAGCTGAACCATCATGAGAAAGACTAATTTCAGTCAGGCTGGACGGTAACTGATTGACAGTTCTGTCCTTCGCACAGATATCAACATAAACTCTTCCCACACCTGATTGGTTGAACACACCACTGGCTGACCTGTCTTTGGTTTTGGCCATGGCAGGATTAACCTCTTAGGGGCAAAAAATCTGTTGTCAGGCCCTTATGAACACCTCCCTTACAGATACCAAGAGGAATCTATTTGTGGCCATTTGGAATGGAATATTGCCCTGAATGAACAAAGATCCACCCAGATTTAGTTTGTTTTTCACTTTGCCGCTAAAATACCATTCCCACTGCCCCAACAACATTATGGAACTTCAAATTGTCATCCAAAACATCATCACATTTCTGTGCATTTTCATGGGACACATACTCTAACATTGATTTGGGACCTGTACAGGTTGAAGTGTAGCTGTAGCTGGAGGTGTGTTTCCAACCTGTCTGATCATCTAACTGCTCATGTTTCTTGACCCGTCTGATGTCTTTAAAGTGATGTCACCAGTTCCCAGATCTCAGGTATTAAGTTTGTGTATCTTATAATGTACAATTATTACCAATAGGATTGATGGCCAGAACTACAACAAAATAGAAGTTTTAATAAACAGGAAAATGCTGAGGTGTGTGGAGACTGTAGAGCTGCAGACCTTCCTGTAGGTATATTATCTACTCTGTACTCCTCTGAGACTGAAGTGCTGTAGCTTTTCCACTGAAGCCTCATTTGTGGGAATTACATTTTCGCTGTGTTCAGTCTAAAGAAGAAAAGAGCGAGGGAGAGTGAAAGGCCAACTCCGATGATCCCTTCAATAGAGAGCAAACACAGTGTGGGCAGGAGTCGGGGTGGGGGGTGGGTGGGCATTAGTTCTTCTCAAGGGTTTTCTGTCCTACCATCTGGCTCTGGAACACAAAGAAGAGTCAGTGAATGTGGCAAATACAGCAGATGTGGGCTCTGTCTTTTCTCTTATTCACATTCACATACTCATGCCATACTTAAATTTATCATTTTATCAATCACATGATTGAAAATTAATTTTCCCCCTCAATTGTTTTACTGTAAGCAAGGGTGTTTTCAGGTGTACAACTGAACTTAGTTCACTTTCCATTACATTTGCAAAATGGAGAGTGGTGTGTGTGCGCTGTCCTCCTCCTTCAAGGTGTTCAAAGTTCCAAGGCCAACAGCATACATGTGATGGGGTTGAGTTACTTCTTCATTTAAGAAAAGAGAACTGTTCATTTGTCCTTGATTTTGTCATATCACCCAATAGCACCCAAACCCTCATCCTCAAATATCCTTTCACACCTTTCTGAACCAACAGTGAGCTGGTCAGATATTTGGGAATTTTAGGGCATTAATGTGCACTAGGCCTTTAACATAATAAAATCTATGAGCATATTTTTACAGAAACAAAAGAAAAAGAATAAGACCGGCATCGTTCTGAAGTCTGGACAAAATCCATCTTTTCACACTGTACCTTGTCACCCCTTGCCAGCAATTCCATTTCATGGTCCTGGCCTCCATTGGGATCAACTTCGACATGTGGACAGGATGCGATTAATGGACCATCTGCAGCTATTGTAGAGAGGGAGAATTTAAAAAATGTTAGCATTGGACATCCAAATTGAATGTAATCCAGGGATTTGCATTGTTGTCTGGCAATAAGGTTGTTTTTAATTTTCTATCTTTGCCTGGAAAAGGAAGGAATTTATTCTGAGTTCTCTGTGATTTTGAATGTACTGTACAGGCTTTGTTGTTAACAAGTAGACATGTAAGTCTGAAAATCTGATTGTGAGAATAAATTGGTTATGTAAATTTTTGTATTATGTTCGGGGATATTCTGTATGCCGAAATTGGAGAGATCTTATTAGGGCAGCTTGAGTGGAGGTGCCCACGAGGCAGAGGTACGTGCACCATGAAACGCAAGCAGATCTGCCAGGAAGTTTGGCTGTGGTCTGACTGCTGCAGGAATATGGTGGCTTTCAAACAGATCTTTGTCTGAATCAGGTGGATTGATATGCATTTTGGATACATGGTGAGTTGGTTATTTGGTGTAATTGAAGGTGTGAGTCCTACTTGGTGTGATTAAGTGTGGTTAAGCGCAAATACTCTTTTGTCAAGAAAACTGAGACAAACAGGACAGGATGGGTTGACCAGGTATAAGGCTGCTTTCAGACAGAATCAGGCATTGAAGCAATTAGAGCAGGGTTGTGTGGCCGTGTGAAAGTATCGTATACTGAGTGTTGGACTGGCCATCTCACACACCGGGCATTTTCTTGGTGGGCTGACGTGCCTTTTGTGTCAACACAACTGTCTTTTTTCGTCTGACCGGCCCATAAAAGAGTTAGATTGGCCCATTGTTTTTTATCTTAATTGACACTGGGCTGGCCAAATAACAACTTTAAAACACTCCCCTTTGGGCTCAGAGCGCATTTAAGCCCTGCCCACAGGGGTTTAAAAATTCAGTTTGAGAGGAAAACAATTATCCGCTCTCCATTGACTTTGTATTGCGTGAGGGTGCCTCCTTGTCATTTCGGTCTGCTTGAAAACAACAGAAACATAAAAGCTAAAAGCTGCTGTGCTGTAGGATGCACTACCAGCGGGGTAAAGAACCCAGAATTAAGTTTTTATATGCTGCCAAACCAAAAAACTGAGCTTTTAAAAAGACAAAAGTAGATGCAGACATGAGGCATCAGCAGTTAGAAGGGGAAAACTGCGAGATCCTGACTCAGCATGTCTATGTGTGCAGCAAACATTTTGTCAAACAGGTCAGTCAAGCATCCAAATGTCAGCTTTAGGCTAACTATACTGCTGTAAGCTAAGTCAAAACATTTTGACAGTAAGAAACTTGTATAGTACTAACAGAGTACTGGGCCTGGTTTCAGAATATGATGCGACGCGTCTCTGTCTCTATAGGCTACCTCATTGGCTGCTACTGTTTATTGGAGTGATGCGTCAATGTGGCTGCCATGTTGTTACTCCTCCTAATGCATGTAAGTCTTTGGAGGCAGGAAGTCTATCCACAATTCAAATAATCACAACTAGCTGAATTTTCAACCGATTATCAAGCGGTTTTGTTTGTTACAAATCCCAGACATGTATTTATGATACAGGATACTTAAATGCGTGGTTTCATGCTAAAATACTTTCTTATGTCGATAGCACTGTAACGGTAATATTTCTATTGTATGAATGTACCCTATTTAATGTATTCGTTTTTTCTTACTGCATGTAAAATGTCTGCCAAATCATCTGACAATAAAAGCACCATGGAAATGACTGCATGTATATGCAAAAGAGATCAATACAAATTTAGCTCTAATAATATGAATGTAGAAAAAGTTTGTGATTGATCATTATAATTTTACACCTTACTGATATTTATAGTTTTTATGGAGTGGCACAGTTGGTTGGTAATATACATTATCAGAGGGGCGTGCAGATAGGTGGTGTGAGAGCGATTGTGGTGGGCCGGTCTGGTCCAAAATGCCAGGGCTGTTTTTTGTCCCAGTCCAGCCCTGCACATACTAACCTGCAATCTCAATTTACCGACCAATACAAGCCAGGCGACTACAAAGGGATTAACGTCTTTGTACTCCCTTGTGGCAGGGTTGAACAGCTGATGTACGGTCATCACAGCGTCGATCAGTCTCTCTTCCATCTTCACAGTTGCTCGGTAAACAGCTGAATGCTGGCATGATTGCTATGACGTCAGCTGTGTTTCTCCAAAAGTTGATTGTTTGAACTTTTTGCTACAGTCTAAAGTACCATTGTTAAAAAAATGGGAAAACCAGCATTTCACTGCAGTTTCTTATTCTATCTGACTGCAGCTTAAGTAGGCTTGATTGGTTAGAGGTGTGGTTGATGCTTGGCCCTGCTTCTGAACCTAAGTTAACTTCATATAATAATATATCATTCTCAAAGTAGCCAACAAATACTTTATTACTTTCATTTCATTTTTCTGATCATGCCTGTGTACTTTTTTGGATCCAGGAACTTTTATAATTTAATGTTACATTGTGATATTACTACTTTTACTTAAGTAAAATAACTGAATACTTCACCTTAGGCTTGACTGAATTTGGTCTGAAGGAAGAGTTGCACAGCTGTGCAATCCCAAGGTTAGGCTTTATTTCCAGCTCTGACTCTCTGATTAACTGACACTCTCCATCCTCCACTTCCAGTGAAGGGACTTTATCACTGTACGTGTGTGTGTGTGTGTGTGTGTGTGTGTGCGTGTGTGTGTTGTGTGTGTGAGAGAGAGTGTGTGTGTTTGAGGTAATGTGCTCACCATGATTGCAGCTTGTTAATCGCACCTAAGTGATAACACAGACAGTATCTCAGCCCACAGCACTCAAATTCACCAATTCACCCTCTCCCTGTCTCTATTCTCCAGCTTTTACCACAAAATTGACTTTCTACCTCACAGTCTCACCTCGGCTTGGACTCATGCATCAGCAAATTTACAAGGCTTATGATTAAATGGTCGAATTGTATTACATAGAAATATACTGCATAAACTTACTTTGCTTATATTGTAGCCTACTGCCTAGCGTGCGTTTAACTTCATATATCACATCAAGGCTAGGAGCAAGTGGAGCTCTCACTTGCCAATTTACTTCAAAGTTACTCAAGTAAAATTTTGCATTTATAAATCTTGAAGCACAGTAAAATTCATGGTTGAGAAACACAAGACAAAATTGCAAAGCAAAAAAGCTTATAACACATCATCGAAAGTACATTATGTAGTAAAATATATCCAAATGGAGCAGTTCTGGATGCTTTACTGCACATAATAACGTGGAATCACTCCGATACTTTGGGTAAGATGACAAATAAGCAAATATCCCAGAGTTAGATGAGATCATTGATCAGTTTCAGGGCAGGTCTTTACTATTAGACAAGGTAAGCAACTGCCTGGGGGCCTCAACAAAGAGGGCCACTAATAGCTATAGATATAATACTGTATGATGTTTAGCTATAATACATATAAATAAAATACAATACATTATTCCTAATTGTTCTTAATCTTAGTGCTAGAACAAGTATTCACATCCTTCGCTCAAGTAAAAGATGCAATGTAAAATTACTCCAAGTTCAAATCCTGCATATGTAAAAGTGTTACCTTAGTATTATCAGCAAAATGTACGTAAAGTATCAAAAGTAAAGTACTGATAATTCAACAGCATTGTTCTTGTCAGTTATATATTATTATATATTACATTACCCATTTTTATCACTGACACATTTACTATGTGTAAACAGCATTTTTATGATGTATCAGTAGTACCTGCTCTATATGAAAAAGTGCCCTGAGATAACTTTATATGGCGCTATATAAATAAAATGTCATTAAATTCAATTAATAGTGGAGTTATATACTGTTAGATAAGTTGATTTCTAACAATGCATCATATTTCCTAAGATTCCAAAGAAACTTAAGCTGTCAGATAAATGTATTGGGATTTACAATATTTACAGTATATTTATTTATATTTTGTATTTACCGTTAGCTAACATAACATTAAGTTACTAACTTACCATTAGATCGTCCTCATCCCCATCATCCTGCTCTCACTCTACCCCCCCCCCATATCTTTTTTTCTCTCTCTACCCAACCGGTCGAGGCAGTTCTTCCTTGCCACTGTCACCTAGTGCTGCTCAAGGTGGAATTGTTGGGTTATAGAATTGGTCTAGACTTGCTCTATATTAACAAGTGCTATGAGATAATGAGATAACTCTGTTATGATATAGCCCTATATAAATAAAATGGAACTGAATTGAACTGAATTGAATTAGATGAGTTACCCGTACAGCTACTACAGCTAACGGGAAGTATACATTTATTGCTAGCATGATTGTTTTTACTGCGGATAACAGCACTGATCTCACCACATCACGTTAGCTGACCTTTAGATGAGTGGACTACTGATACTTTAGCTCATGCTATGTGACGTAGTTATCCATGGTCAAAACAGTCATGTTAAAAATAACTTTGTGACTGTGTTGAACGTTATTGTAATGGTATAACATTACCATATGCATTAGCTTGGTGGCTAGCATGAGCCACTTGTCAAAAAAAATGCTGTATTACTGTTACTGAGTATAATGCTATGACATTCTCTGACATATCCCGTGTTTCCCCAGATGTTACAGCACCTAGAGGGGGTAAAGGGTAAAGGGCATATGACACCATTGACAGGTGACAAAATGAAATGGGCCATTACCCTGAATAAAATCACGGATTCCTCTGGGTTTGAACACTGTTGGAAACCTGTTGGGATAATGTAAATACACAATTCACCAAAATACACAGGTCTAGTCATTTTTAGACATTTTCATGTGGAAATGTTACATATTATTAGCTTCAATTAAAGCTGTTCTAATCAAAAATGTAATAGTAACAATGGGATAGATGACGTACATGTAATGTAGTAGGTTGTAGTGATGAACGTTTTAGCCTCTTTCAGCTCATTGTTTCAGTTTTTATGGTGTGCAAATTTACATTTTTTGGTGACTTCAGTTGATGATAATTATCTGTGGGTTCATCACCACAAGTAACTCATTTCACACATAGTAATTTGATTTATTGTTATGATGGTTAGCAACCGAGATTCACTGAGGTTTTCTAGAGTGAATCTAGCACACTGATGCTGGCACACTGTGTCAGATTAAGATCTGCTGCTTATTGACTGTCAGATGGTGTTGAGTGACTGCATGCCCTGAGAGCAACAAAAAACAGGCAAGAGAATCATTATTTCCTTGCGCAGCCAAAAGAGTTTTATGCCAAACCTTTAAGTCACTGGAAGTCTCCCATATGTCCCTGCCTACTGATCTGAGCTGAAAGACTGCTTTATGAAGCCCATTCATCAGTGTAATTAGAGTTCACAGATTAGAAGTCCATTACCATTGATCACCACATGAAACAGTGAGGTCCATTGGACTTCTGATTTTATTGTTCGTGTGCATACTGTTCATTACTACCTCTCTCTTACGTAGACAATACATAAAACATTTCTCAATGATAATGCAGCATTAATATCAGAATGCTAAAGAGGGACTAAATACAGGGACTCTGTATAATTGTATTTGCTGTTTGGACTGTTTTCTTTCACAGTCCATGCCAAATGTAAAGCACAGACTGATGCATACATTCATTCATTCATTCATTCATTCATTAACCAGACTGCTTATCCCGAAGGGTTGCGGGGGGGGCTGGAGCCAATCCCAGTTAACATTTGGGCGAGAGGCAGGGAAACACCCTGGACTGGTCACCAGTCAATCGCAGGGCAGACAAACAGACATTTAGCTGATGCATACAGCTCAGGCGATTTGGACAAATACAGGAAATCCACAGCACGCGCTCCGGACAGCTATTATACTTAGATTTTAACTTGATTTTTTTCTTACTTTTTTATACATTTGTTCTCAGGTTCCCTCCAACATGGGTTATACAAAGAATTTGATTGCCAACAACTTCTTCACTGTTACTATTGTGCATGTGACAATAAAGAACTTGAAAGAACTTGGACTTGAGCTATAGGCCCTTTGTATATGTAGGTATAACTATGCTGCACAGCAATTACATGTTTTCTTCCATACTATTACTTATTATTCTTCCATGCCTGTTTCTTTGCTCACCTGTAACTCATAAAATATTTATGCGACATATACCGTATTGATAGCCTACATACATTTTTTATAAAATGTGCCTAAAACTGCATATTTAACAAGCTAGTCCCAAAATGCATGTCCTCCTACAGGTTAAATACTATCAAGACAATCTGATGAAGTATGAAAACACACATTTTCACCATAATTAGGTAAGTGACAGTGAAGACAGAGAATATTGGGAAGGGTATGAAGGTATAAAGGTCCCCATGTGTTACACGCCAATAGTCATGTAGTTTGTGTTCAAAATGAGAAGGAAAAATTCAAAGAAAACACAGTCTGGCCAAGAAGAATAAAGCAGAAAAGCAGAATGATAGTCGATCACCACCCCTCTCTCTCTTCTCCTCACTTGTTAAATTTCCTCTCTTTCCCTCTTTGTCTCATCTCCTGTTACTTCTCCTCTCCTCTCCTCTCCTCCCCTTTTGTCTCCCTATTCCTCTCCTCTCCTGTTTCCTCTCGTCTCCTATTTCCTCTCCACTTCTCGATTTGCAGTACAATGTGTCACCTGTTGATTTCCTGATTTGTATACCATCTATAACTACTAGTTATTATGGAATAGGTTAGAAGCAAATAAAAAAGTATTACACCAGTATTTAGGTTCTGCCTCTATAAAGAGAATGATAAATCAAACACAAAAGGACAAACAGCACAGCAACTCAGATAAAGCGTTTCCCAGTGTTTTCTGGGAAGGCTTCAGTTATGGCCACTCCCAGTGCGCCATGGTTTAGTTGTGGTCTAGTTGATCCTGTTCTCCTATTGCAGCAGCAAATAGTTCTAGATTAGCAGCTGCTTTTTAAACCCACGCAAGTTCCGGTTTAGATGGACCCATTCTAAACCACATCTATACTAGTCAGATGCTATGTGACAGAGTAACATCCCCCCAAGTTTTAGATTTGATTTGATTTCAGATTTGCCATCTAGTTAAAAATAGTGGATCTGTAGGTCTGAGAAAAAACAAACGGCCTTCCAACAACTCATTCATTAGAAAAGAGGACAGTATGTTGCCATATGTGAGGCTGATAATCCCAGTGCATTTGGTAAAAGTTTGATGTGAGACACTTTTACCCTTTGACTAAAACCTTTAGACTAATAGATCTTTTCTACAAAGCAGTATAAAACATACACTTACACATACAAATATACAGTTCTAATCATAACTGTATTATTGAATAATTAATTTACAAATAGAATGTCAAAACATTACAACATATTCAACTGTGTTTTTTCCATTCCTCTTTCCTCACATCTTTCCCTCATATTTCTCATTGCATGTCAGTAGGAGGGCCTACAATGCAATTAAAGGGTAACTACACCCTTAAATTCTGCTAGAACAGCCTATTTGAAGGATGGAATGAGTAAGACAACAACAACTGTACTAGGTGTAGACTCGCGGCTTCATAGTGTTCAGGGGACATGGGAAAACTGACACGTGGGCCCTATTTTTGTTTTATAGATTTTTGGGTCAAAATGATTAATACCATTTGTTAAAGAGTGCGGCTTTTGTTGTTTAACTAGAAACAGAAGTCTTGCTCAAGGAATATTCTCCCTCTGAAATCTTGGGAGAGGTTGAGTTGTTGCAGGAAGATGAAAGGATCTTACTCTTTAACAAGGGATCCTTTCATAATGTTGTCAGACATGTTGTCAGTAACAGTCTGAGCCTGTCAGTGGCAAAAACAAGCACTTTCATTTGACGTACTTTTCACGGGTGCAATTGCCCGCAAGGATTATGTTGCAGCCATTGCAGCCTGTTCGCAGATACTGGCGGAGGAGATCTACTGGACCAAGTGTAGACATAAGTATTTGTCATTTTGAAAAAAAGTTTAAAAATACCAAAGTTTTCCTTAAAGGGCTTTGTAGATGAGAAGAATTTTAAATTCTATTTTGGATTTTACAGGGAGCCAGTGTAGAAAAGCTAATATTGGAGAAGATCTATTTTTCTGGTTCTTGTCAGTAAATGTTCTGCAACATTAGAAACTAAGGGACTGATTGGTGCGGCCTGATTAATAGGGAGTTGCAATAATCCAGCCTAGAAGTATCAAATGCATGGACTAGTATTTCTGCATCTTTTGAGACAAGATTTGCCTGATTTTTGCAACATTACATAAGTGAAAAAGGCAGTCCTTGTCATTTGTATTATACATGAGATAAAGGACATATCCTGATCACAGATAACTCCAAGATTCTCTACGGTGGTGCTGGAGGCCAAGGCAATGCCATCTAGAGAAGCAATATCTTATATAATGTGTTTCAGAGGTGCTCACAATATATATATTAACATCAGCATTAACACCAGCATTGATGTGTGCAGCACATCTTTAAGGGAATTGGGATTTGCCCAGTGTATCAAGATGCCAATATCACTTCTACTTTAACAAGCAAATCAGACTCTCAAACAGATGTTGGCTAAGGCCTCAGCATGCTTCCAACAAACTAGATTTGATAACACGTTGAGTACCCCTTGAATTTCCAAATGACAGGAGAATATCCCTTATTTCCAGCATTCTCAGCTAATCTCTCCAGAGATTCAGGTAATTCCTACCATTTTTATTGTTATTATTTCTTTTTTTATGTAAGACAGGACAAAGCAAGAGGACAAACTTGGTAAACAACAGTGAAGGTGAAACCACCCCTGCCTTGTTTCCTCCACACATCCTCTTCTTCACTCAGGATACCTTATCTCTGTACAGCAGACGATGGATTCGTGGAGCGCTCTGGTCAAGCAAAATCACCATGAAACAACAAAATATTCCTCAGCTTTTTCACACTTACATGCACTCTGAATATTGATGGTGTTTTATGCCGTCAGATCAGCTACCCTCAGAGGACATCTACTGTTCACTTCATGTCCACAGAGACACTCTGATGTTGTTTCACCTGCCGGAGGGTTGAAGAGAGTGCATATTTTACTGCTTCTGCATCAATTTGGATATTTTATTTTGTAATTATTTATTTGTTAGTTTGTACTGTGAGCTTTGATTTGAATATGTTCTTTTATTTAATAAAATATCCTTTCAATCCTAGCCAATCCAAGACTTTAGGCTGTTTATTCAGTATGCCATCATCATAAAGTTGTTTGATACTACATTTGTTTTTGTAAAGCCTACATGTTACTGTCTTTCCTGAATCACATAATTATGGAAAGAAAGAACCAAGTACACCTGAACCTGTCAAGAACTGAAATGTATTAATGCTCTAGTTTTTTGGATAAAAATAAATTCAGTGTAGTTGCTGTATTATGAACTTCACATCATTAAAGCTTACTGTAGAAATGCCCTGCCTTAAATGAATAGTTTGTCTTTTAGAGATATAAACTCTATATGGATATAGTCTCCCTTTTAGCAGGCAGAGACCTTGAGCAGATCCAGGCTCCCTTGACCGGTTGGGTTGAGAGAGAGTGATAGCAAGAAGAAAGAGAACACACAGCAGCACAGTACAGTTCCACATAGAGAGAGAGAGAGAGCAATAGTAGTAGTAGTAGTAGTAGTATTAATACAAATAATATTAATAGAAATATGATAATAGTAATACTAATAATAAGAGCAATAACAATAATATTGAAGGGAGATTCTATTCTTGATCTAACACTAAATCATTTGAGGTCATCTATAGCATTAACCTCAATTTCACAGGAAAAGTAAAGTTTCGCCTGATGCTTCAGATAGCCAGGGGAGAGGTTGTTTCTGGAAGGGAGGAGGGAGACGTTTGTCCTGTGGGCCCATGCTGGAGCTTTCGGGCCTCCTCGGGTGTGCTCGTCCCCACATGGCTACATGGCTCGAACCGCTGGTCCCTCTCCCAGGGATTTTGTGGGTGCTTTCAATCCCACATAGTGATTTAGCTCTCTCTCTCGCTCTGTCTCTCAGCAGGCTGGTGAATGATGAAACTTTTCTTCACACACCCACCCACATGGCTGGGGTGCGCAGTATCCAAACTTCCTTCAGTTCTAACTTTGTTCTGTTAGAACACAGATATACACATATTGTTTTTTCCCAGAAACTCACTTGGGCAACTGCTTCAGTCAGATGTCCACAGCCCCTGCCTTTTGCAGATACAGTGATCTTTGGCAATAGCCATAGCAACAGTCCTGGGCCAACCCCCCACCTCCAACATTGGTGAGATGCCCAAGCCCTTACAAACTCACATAAAACAATGTGTCATGAGCTATTTGGCTTAGAGGTGTTACATGTTCATTACATGTACAAACTAGTCTTTAACAGCAAATCTTTAAACCGAACTGACTACACTAAATCACCATTGCCACTGAGTGAATCAGCAGCTGTTAGCAGTAAAGCTCCAGTCACTGGTGACTGAGGCCACTGTTGTCAACTCAGCAGTGGTACACAGAATGTTACTTCTTCACTAAAACCATATTAAAAGACTGGGAGAACCACAGAAATCATAATCTGATAACTTTAAATAAATAATAGACTGCTGAGCTATTAACTTGATCTACAGTGCTTGTTGGGGCTTAGGTGTTTGGGTGCAGTACTTGAATCTATGTACTTAGTTACTTTCCACCACTGTCTATTGCTGATGATTCTGGTGTATCCACAATGACAGACACTCCTGTGGTGTTTGGTATTGCATTGGCCCAGTCTACATCTGCAGCCAAAGGCTACTTGAATGCAGTTAGGAAAAAGAGTCACACCAGTGTATTTTAGTCAACCACTAATTGGAATTGCTTTAGCTATTTCCAGACACATCATGAGGCATAATTTGGGTTGAACGACATTGACACGGGTTCTGTCCAAAGTTTCTCTTGTCCAGAGTTGCTAGAACTTGACAAATTGTAATATTTAAATAGGACTCTTTCAGCTCTGGCTTCTCATTGGTGCTAGTTGGGAAAATGGGCTGGGTTAGTAAGACTAGTATGGTTTCGCAATCAGTCAACAACTAACACTGTCAAAGCTTTCTGAGTCCTCTCTCTTTTGAATTTATGTCCTGCATAGAGACTGTAATTACACTGTGTTAGTACAATAGTAGTACTGTAATTATTTGATTCCTCAGGTGAAACATACTACACACCCTGTGTTGAATGATTCATAATGATTCATAATAATGCATGCGTATAGGTCTACCATCACTTTGTAACCTTCCTATTGCCACTAAAATTGACTTTGCTTTATATCTCCTCACACCCACACATTGATGATTAGAAAATAGCGTTTTGTAATGGCTTCTGTGATGATGCTTTAGTCTTCTATATGACTTAACCATATCTATCTTCTTCATCTCTTCATCTTCATCTCTCTGTCTATCTCCAGTCAAGTCTTTAGGATGGTAATGGTGTGTGCAGGCGTGTCTGAGGACAGCAGCAGCAGACAGAAGCAGTCATGGAGGTGGAAGGCACTGCGGAGCCGGCCTATGTGGATGTGGATAAGGGTCTGACTCTGGCCTGCATCGCCTTCCTCTGCCTGCTGCTGGTTGCCATGATCATCCGCTGTGCAAAGGTGATTATGGACCCCTACAGCGCGATCCCCACCTCCACATGGGAGGAACAGCACCTGGACGACTGACACACTCGTACATTCATACTAACCCTAACCCTATTTTAAAATGAGCAAGAAGCACATAAGAATAGATGTCTTTTCCTGGCACAGAACTTCTACTCTTTGAATGCACTAAGAGGAGATATAAGGTGGGAAGCAGATGGGATTCTGCCATTGATGGAGTGACACTATTACAGAGTAAAGCACATAAACTTGGCTTTTTGTATCTACCTAGAGATGTCTTCAGGAGCGCCGGGCTGCCTTACATTCCAGTCGGACAAATAAAAACAATCAGTAATGATGTGTACCGTCCTTGACTGATCGCACTTTCCTTTTACACACAGACTGTGTACAGACTGGAAAGTCAAATTGGCAGAGGATAAACACGAAGAAGAAGAAGTTACACAACTTGTCACGGTTCTGGGGCACTATAAGCTAATAATATAATGTAAGGAGTTTGCATGTTCTCTCCGGGTACTCTGACCATCCAATACATGCAGGTTAGGTTAATTAATGATTCTAAATTGCACGTAGGTGTGAATGTTTGTCTGTCTCTATTTTACTGACAACCAGCTGTACCAGCTGACTGCACCCCACCTCTTGCCCAATGTCAGATGGGATCAGCGCCAGACCTTATGCGACCCTCTGAGGATAAGCGGTATAGATAATGGATGACAGGATCACTTACTGGTAAAGTTGAGCTAAGATAAATCTACCAGAACATTTCCATAAGACATGACAAGTTTAAAGAGGCACTTCATTGATTTTACATGTCAAAATCAGTTTGCTAGTCATGGGGAACACTTGTCGTACAGTGAGCCAAAGTCCAATGTCACATCTGAGCTAGCTGCAAACTCTAGCTGAGTATTAGTTTGATAGGTAGGATGGGTCTAACGCAAGACACTATTACGTTACATCGTGGGAAATGTAGCATCCTTGGTTTTTGGAGACCCATGCTAGTGTTGAAAGCCAGGATATGAGTCTCTGCGGTTGTTAATGGAAGTGCAATGCCAAATAACTGGAGTGCCCCCTTAAGTCATACAAGATATCAATAAAATGTGGGGAGGCCTTTGTCTATTGATTTCATTGCAAGCCAAAATAGCTGATGAAGTCATCAGCACTCGCAAATAAGCATGTAACACTTTTAATGTGAGCAGCAGAAGGAAATGGAAGAGTTTGAGCCCTGGGCTTTCCTCAGCGTTTCTGTATTGTAAACCACACAGGCAGATTTTGTATGTTTTATAAAGAATTATGACTTTTTTAAAGGACTTGTATTTGCTTGAAATTCAGTGTCTGAGTATACGTATTGAACAATAACGCTCAGACAATCTGTAGCCATTTAGCCTCTATAGTAGTGGTCATGCTTGACTATGTACTACTGCCACAGCATGTCCTCACATACACAGACAAAACTGTAAAACAGGCATCTCATGTTGTCCAATATGTCACAGCTCATGGCAGTATGAAGTATTACACCCAGAATCCATTGTTTCTATTCATAAATCAGCCTTGTTAGCTTTGCCTGTCTCAGCCATTAGTTTAGAAAAGGTTGAGTTGCTCTTGTTGCTGTTAACTGAATCTGTATCTGACTTATGTATCTGCATAGACAGCATTTATCATCTATGAAATGATTGTCAGTTGCATGTTATGAAGTGCCTATGCTTACAGTAAACCACAGAAGAGTTATTTAGCACAATGCTGAGTTCCACATCAGCCCCCAAGTCCCTTTACCTTAAACCGAACAAATTAACAATTTTGTATGGGAAAATGGCACAGCATGTTAAATGCAAGGCTTAAATAGCTGTGCTTATTCATTTCTGGTGATCTCATATATTCAGGAAAAACGCTGAAGGTGGCAGGGGTCTGTGTGGAAGTAAGCAGTTCACTGATATGCTTGACTTGAGTGAAGGTCATAAAAAAACCTGTTTAATATGCTGAATAACGATGAAGTTGTAGGATCCACAACGTATGCAGGGTGTACACCTTTAGTTGACAGGTGTTTCCTATCCTATATTTACACACCCACACCTCCGAAGATGAAAGCAAAAAGTGGTTTATTGATGCCCTTTCCCAAAATGCAAAATAAACTTGGTGAACACAATCTTTCAACTTAAAATGTTGCAGTTTATCTCTGCACACTCCAAAGGTCCACAGCATGTTCCACAAGATGGTCAGAAAACTCTGTAGCTTCTCTCTGCACCTGCTGCTTGTAGCCGACCTAAAGTGTCCTTAAGTGTCGGCCGTTGGTCCTAAAGGCACAATGCATCACAGGCAACAAACAAATAAACTGCACATACACATAAAGTATAATTGGAATATTCAGAGTAGAAGTAAATGTGAGTAGATGACATGTAAATGAAAATAAATATAAATATTTAACTGCAATTTGGATTTGGCTCCTATAGAGGTGACGCACCTTACTTAGTTGACCATGCAGAAGTCTGCAGAGTGGAGAACATCAGCGTCTTCAACATCGGACATCCTGGGCTTCAGCTGGGAATGTTTTGTACCTGAAATTCTGATAATGCACAATTTATGAGATTTATTGTTTTGTCAATATGAAAAACATTTTATGGGAACATTGTTTAAGGTAATACATGATTTTGTCATGTATTTGTAGATGACATGAGTTAAAGGATATTAACACCTGATATTCCCAAAATAAAAATGTACAAACAGAATTAAAAAGTAATGTAGAAGTTAGCCATAGGTTTGAGAATTGTCAGCATTGCTATGAATAATTACATTTCAAGTGAAATGTAACGTTTGCAGTAGTCATACAATACAAAAGATTTTATTATATTTAGGCGGTAGTGTTCCAGTTTGTGTTGCAGTTTGGTAAGTTTTAGGCACCAAAACTACTTGGCCACAGAATACATCATGTGACTTACTAATGTAATTTACTAATGTAACTTAACGTATGTACGTGACTTAACATACGAGGACTGGAACAGAGTGAAAAACATGCGTTTAAAACATTATCTTGGGGTAGTCAGGTTATTCAACAAAATAAAATACGGTGACAAAAAAACACATCTAAATGAGCTGCAAACATATATTGATGCTCGCTAGAAATGTGTCTGAGGAACAAATACTTATACTGAAACATTTGGACATTGAAACCTCAACAGAGCTGTTAATGAGCCGCATTGTAGCCGTATCATAACAGGGACGGAGCCAGATTCAGTGGACGTAGGGCATAATGGAGCCTATATTCAGTGTTGCATCTGCAGAATTTACCAGGACTCCTAGCAACCACTAGTGGGCAAATAGTTAGCACATGAATGAACGAGTGAGGACTTTTTTGGAGTGTTGCGATAATTTACATCTAAAAATGACTGCAGTACAATAAAGATGATTATGAATTACAGAACTGCCAAAAGCACCTCTCTTTTGTGTTCTTAATAAGAGAACATAAATGAAACTGGAATCGAACCTCACATTATTTTTAACATGTAATTGGGTCAAACCAAAAGCCTGATGAAATTTCATTCAGCGCTTATCCATTGGGAACTGTCTGCCAGCCCCAAGGCCTTTTTCATTAATTTCTGTCTCATATAAAAGGCGAAATGGTACAGAGATGAAAATCTCTAGTCGTGCTTAGTGTCAAGGGCATAGTCTACACATTTAAGCATGCGCAGGGCTTTGAAGGTCAAGTTCAAGGTACATACAGTATACTATGATAATGAGGTCTACATTGTCAGAATGTAAAACAATGATTTAATTTGCCTTGGCAGTTAAACGGTCCTGTTTCTCTCTTGCTGTTAACCTTGGCTCTGTGCTGGCAGCCTCCTGTCTGCTTCAGCTCTGTTTCTATGGAAAGGTCAGACTTCCTCAGTTGTATGTTGAGCATGCTTATGGGGGCACAGTGCACCGCTTACAGCATTCAGTGTGTATCGGGGTGTGTGAGTGCCTTCTGATAACATCTCTCTTACTTCAAATTCAGCACGAGTGAATATTTCACAACAAAGTCCTGATCTTCATGATCAGGCCAAGCAGGTGTCCCTTAGAAAAAAAATTGTGTTATTACATTTATGGAGAAAGCCACAGTCAATGCTATAACAAAGCTTTTTGTTGGTCAGAACTACTTATCGAGTTCATATTGTATAGCTCTGGAAAAAATTGAGAGACCACTGCAAAATTATCGGTTCTCTGGTTTTACTATTTAAAGATAGGTATGTGTTTGAGTAAAAATTTGGAAAATTTGGAGTGGACTATTAATTTTTTCCAGAGCCGTATAGTGCTTTCTTGGAGTTAAAGATGCAATAATGTACAGATAAGTGTTTAAGTAAACAAATAAGAAATTATGAAATAAATTATTATATGATTAAATACATACAAAATAAGTAATACAACTGTTAAATTGTATCCAGTATCCCAACTAATTTCAAAAACTCAGGTTAATATAGAATGTCATTTCACCCTGCTTCTTCTCACAATAAAATAATTTATTTCCTGACCATTCTGGCAGTTTTTATTTCAAAATGCTCTTTTCCTAAAATGTGTAATGTTGTTGCTTTGGTCTGAATAAGAAAGCAGCCAATCACAAAACTAGCTCTTCCCTGTATTTGGGGTGGGGGCGCAGGACTTTGTGGACTGGCTGTTCGAATCCAGAGCTGTTCACTTTCATCTTTCTGGAGTTGTTGGCATCTTGGGTTGGTGTTCTGATTCCAGCTCCTCCGGTCGAAGTGTCCCTGGGCAAGACACTGAACGTTGCTGTTTTAATTTGCAAATAACAGTATGGGATTGTATGAGAATGTTTGGTGAAAATAATAATAATAGTAAATAGATCTATCTTATTGTTTGTGAGTAAATGATTTATTGTCACATTGTTTAAAAAGGAAATTAAACATAACCTAATGCATAATTTAAACTGCAGAGCACCACAATTGATTCTCATTATCATCTGAAGAGTTGGTCAATTATGGGCTGTTACAACAGCTGCATTCCTCCTAACTGGCCTTTGAGCATAGAGCCCCTTAGAGAAACATACAGCATAGTCTAAATCCAGTTAACAGTGTGCTTCTGTTTTGGAAGCAAGAGTCAGTGCAGCAGACAAGAACACTGACTGAAAAGGCTGAAGAAGGTGAGGATTGGCTGAACGCCTGTCCTGCTGAAACTGTCAGAGAGGATGTGTGGGGATGGACTTTTTTTTTCCACACAAAAAAAAATGGAATTTTTTTTTCTGCAGTGCAAGTAGTCTGACATTGTCAGTGTACAATCACATTAGCCTCCCATCCAATAAAATCACCCTGCAGTGACCCACGTAAAAAAAGCAAATAAATGCCATAATAATTAGAATATTTACAAACAACTGAATACCTAATTGTGAAATTAAACCACAAGAGAATACTTAAACCTGCAATAACTTTGGAACTTTTGAACTTTTTTTTGCAACTTGGGGTTCATCGGAAACAAGCACATACAATAACAGCCCAATCAGAATAAAGATGAAAAATAAAATTCACAGCACTTTGGAAGCATATTATATAATATATTCTGACTCAATGCTTTGCGGTGTGTAAACGCACAGCTTATCGGATCACTTTATTTAGCGTCCATGAAAGCAGTTATGTTGGAACCTCTAACCAGAATGATTTCAATGAGGTTGAAGAAATATTGTCCATGTAACTGGAGCTATTGATTTATCATTATGTTTCAAGTTGAAGATGATGGTTACTTCTCTTTGAAATTTACAGAAGGGAGTTTCAAGTTTCACTATTTAAACTTTTGGGTTTACAAAAGCTAGAAACTCAAGTGTACTGGTTTTCCAATCACTCTAAACATCTGAACTCTAACTAATTCATTTTGCATTCAGATCACAAATGCCATATTTCCCCCTTAAATTGCTCTTACACTTTCATCACGAGTAAACTGTTTGTTTTGATTCTTGGGAGGTGAAGATGGGAGATGTGGCTTTTGATCAGAGACCTGTTAGGAGGAATGTAGTTGTTGTAACAGCCCATAATTGATCAATGGTTCAGATGAAAATGCAAATTGATTTTGATTTACTGCAGTTGAAATGATGTATTACAATCTGCACTTTTACTGTCAGCAGAGGCATGTTTAATTTTGCTTTTCAACAACGTGGCAATAAATCATTTACTCACAAACAGTAAGATGGACCTAGGACTACATTTACAGTCATCAAACATTCTCATACAGTCCCATACTATGATTTATAAAGTATATTAAAACAGCAAAGGAAATAGCAATAATGCAATGAATGACCCTAAATAAAGTAATCGCATTCAGTGTCAGTCCACTATTCTGTCAATTAGAGATATTTCAAAGTTTAAGAGAGATTTTTGGATCTTTCAGCTCATTGTTCTGATTGTACAGCCCCCAACTTTACTGTTTAGCTTCCAAACAAACGTAGATGCTATTTCTAAGGCGGTACAACAACATTTGTACTTGCTGAAAAAATTAACAATTTTAATATGTGCACTACAATGATGATGCTGTTATAGTAGTTTCATTGAGTCTGTTCTGTTCTTCTATATTGTGGCATGGTTCGAGAACCTGAATCTGGCCAATAAGAATAGGCTTGACCGGCTTGTCAAGCTTGCAAGTAAAGCTCTAGCTCTCTGTAGTCAGGTCTGAAGGAAGGCCCAGGCCATATATACAGAGTTCCATCTCGGGGGACCAAATGATACAAAGTCTCTTTGGTCTGCAGAGCAATCACCTATCATTTCAATTCAACACTTTCCAATGGACTACATTCATTGCAAGATCCACACGGACACCTAACTAAGCTTCATGCTAAACATGAGAAGCATGGAGAGTAAAATGATAAAAACATGTCTGCATTGGTGCATTCGTGATTGTGCGATTATGTTTTTTTTGACACATTTATTCCCAAAAAGTGCTAGCACACTCATATGTCATCTGAACCTTCATTTGGATACACACTTCCACATTCCCCTCTGGAATTCCACAATTCAATTCAATTCAATTTTATTTATATAGCGCTATATCATAACAAAGTTATCTCATAGCACTTGTTAATATAGAGCAAGTCCAAGCCAACTCTATAGCACAATGGATATAACAATG
>JAVQJF010076215.1:0-11571 GCA_036023855.1 Gadopsis marmoratus
CAGTGGAAGACGGTGTGGGACCATGGCTTATGTGAACCATGACTTATGTGAATGGCTGTGACCACATTTGAATGACTCTTTAGCTGTATACGCATGCATGCTGACAAGTCTGACTGACCATTGGGAACTGTGTATGCCTATGAGTGTGTGTATTTGATGCGTACTGTTGTTTCCATGTATCCGTGTTTGGTGCCTGCCGCTAATAAATACAACGAGTGACAATTCCCTTTATGGTTTCTTTATTCACATAAGCAACACAATCAGCCATAGTAGAAGGTACACCAGTCCTTTAAGGACATGTGATTACTCAATATAAAATTCAAGGAGGTCCTCCTCAGTAACACATCGTTGCCCAACTGCGTGATGTCGGCCAGACTTTCGTGATGTTGTTCTTCCTCACGCTCCTCGGCATTCCGCAGGCCGTGGCTGAATTTGCTGTACATGGCCGAGAGGGTTGATCCGTAGATTATGGTGAGGGACATGCGCCCGGTGATTTCGCCTATGTTCTCCGAGGGGCTCTCAACCAAGACTTTAATGTGAGGCGTCCTCTCGTCTACAATGGCGAAATTGTCAGCATACTCGCTCATTGTCTGGTACAAGGAGGTGATGTATTTCATCATCATGTATGGGATTACGACGTCCCCCCTGTAAACGTGTCTCGGCGGGAAAGCTGTACAGTCCAGATCGTGAAAAGTTCGGTCGGTGGCCATCTCCTGGGTGATTCGTTGCAAGACGTCAAGATTGTCGAGGGTAGCAGATCTCAAGAGAGCTAGGAGGTTACTGAGAGCCTCGTAGTCCTCGTCCGCGTGGAGTTGTCGGGAAGGTATGCACACATAGCCGTCGGTGCACCGTGGGAACGAGAAAGAGGGAAGTCCGCCGGGTCCTTTCATAACGCAGGCCACGCCGATCCCTGCGCACAAGTCGCACGTGAATTCAAACTCTTGTCGGGTAGCGTTGCAAAGCACGTCGAAAGCTCCTCTCGCCCTGTCTGAGGTCCAGAGGCTGCTTGACATCATGAAACTCAGAGTGTTGACGAGAGCCTGCCTGTTTTCGTCATCGTACACGGACAGGGTGCGATTGAAAGGTTCGGTGTCTGTGCCGGCTATCTTCACACAGGATCCGCAGTTGATGTCTACATGCCACTTGGAGGAAAGCTTGCACGGGTCGTTGGTCAGGACTCTTTTCTTGTTGTCGTTGAGGACTGCAAACTTGACCGGTATTTTCTCAAAGGTACCTTGTTTGTACGCGTTGACACTCATGTTGTCGATGACAAACAGCGTGCTGTGATCGTTGAAGGGTATGAGGCCACGCAACTCGATTTTGAACGTCGCAGGCTGACGAGCCTGACTGACCCTGGTCATGGTGTGGGAGAAAGTGTATTCCTTCTGACTGAAAGACATGTTTGACCGTAAGCGGGCTTGCGAAGAGGGGACAAAGTGTTGTACCATCACCAGGAGTGTCTACGGAACCGTATATACGACGGATTCTGTCTCCGAGTCCACGTAACGTGAGCAAAGGGGCGTTGAGGGGACGACGTCGCATACCGCACGACGTCGCCCACTCAAGAGAGCCACCGTCTTTCGTTAACACAACATCCTAGTTTTCTCCTCTTGTCTTGCCCGTAGACACGCTGGATAAGTCTGTGTCCGGGAACGCCGTTGGCGTACAGGTCCCTGTAGAAGTTTTTACAGCCCGCACAATGATACGTCACCTCCCCGCAGTTGGCGAGAGAGCGCTTCCTCTTTCCGAGCTTGACCGGGGTGGACCTGAGCCACTTCTTCTCCCTGAAGGTCTCGATCCACGTTCGCATGAGGTTTTCGTCAGTGCAAGAGTAGGGCATTATACAGAGGACGGACTCCGGGTACACGACGGCCGCCGAGCTGAACACGTCGGGAGAGTGTAGCTGCAGCAGAAGCACAGTCTGATACAGAAGACCCGCTAGGTCGACTAGAGTCCGCTCACACAGCTCGCTTCTCACTATGGAAATAGTGGTAGAGGACGCAGGGATCCTAGCGTCTGTCAGCACGACCGTCGGGACCGTGAGCGAGATGGACGCGTCTGAGCGAGGGAGATCCGAAGCTCGTCCGAGGGACACCGTGCCTTCGGACGTGGCTTCGGCGAGGGCTTTCCCGAGCGAGGCCCTCAGGTTCCTGTATGCATCACGGGGCCGCAGGGCCATGTCCTCGACGATCACCTTGAGGCAGGCGTCGAGCTTCTCGACCGGCAGACGAGCCGCTGTCTCCCTGTTTACCCTGAGGCGCTCCAACTCCCGAGAACCACAGGCCGGTATCATGTGTTCGGGACAGTTGTTCATCACGGCGTTGAAAGCCTTGGTGGCCCTCTTCAGCCTACCTCTCACCGACGCGATGGCGGTGAGCAGGTGCTCTTTGCAATCGTCCAGACTGTGGCTACCCAGAGCAGGGCTGTACATGTGGCGGGGTAAGCAGTAGTCTATGATGCAGTGAGCCACGAGCTTCCCAGAGTGGTTGACCAAGGTACGGTCTGCGTCGTGAGCTATCAACACTCTAGAGTTTGCGAAACACTTGGCAAAAGGCTGGTAGGGGTGAGAAATGAGATCCGTGCGAGACGAGGGCTCGACTGAGGTTTGTCCGTGTCGTTCGCGACGCTCATGGTCCCGGTCGCGATCGCCGTCGGATTTGCGGTCACAATCTGTCTGGGGGAGCTCTGTCTTGTTAGATTCAGAGCGCGTGGCCTCGCACATGAGCGAGCCTCCGAACATCACCGTGACACACCCTGTGCTGGCCTGGAGGTTCAACGGGTATCTGTGGAAAGCCGCTTCGCAGGGGTTACACTTGTGATACTCGAAGCACTCCACGGGCTTGACGGCCAGTCCTGTAATCTGCTGTAGCCACGTGCGTACAATTTCCACATAGGTGGTTTTGACGCTGGCGTTGCTGACTTTCAAGCGATCCAGCGTCTGTTGACCGAAGTGCTTGTTCTTTGCGGATTTGATGAGACTGCTCCAGGGGAAGAACCCCGCTCCCATTTTGGAGGCAATTAGTTCAGACGCTTTGCACGTGAGCAGGTCCCTGAGGATGGCTTCCTTTCGCGAAAACATGTGGTTCATGCAGTATTTCAAGTCCTTGTACAGCGTTCTCACCGTGACTACACGGACCGCATCGGATCCATTGCCCTGCTCGGGGACGAGTCTCGCGGAGACCGCGGAGAAGCCCGAGTCCAGCTGCAAGACCGTAACGCCGGCCACCCGGTACGCTGCGAGAAAGGAGTCGGCTCGATGTAACTCTAGCCACCGACCTAGATCGTCCACGACGGGTTCGCGCTCCAGGTACAAGATCACGTCTCCGAGCTTGAGCTGGTGCCAGGGAGAGGTGGAGAAACACGAGACCTTGTCCGTCTCCAGTTTGATGCAGTCTCCCCTCAGTACACACGCTATGAAGGTCTCTGTGACCGCGGAATCGCAAGGCGACCGCATGCTTTTGAAGGCCGAGAGCCCTCTGACCTTCACGGAGACCGAAGAGAGATCGCCCTCGTTGTCCAGGGTGTGAGTGAGAGCCACGTAGGTCTTCTTAGCCACGTGGCAGTATACAGAGCAACTGTTTTCGTACTCTAGCTTGACTCTCCTGTCTTTCACGAAGGAGCCGGTCACCTCTGCCAGTTCGTCAGACCCGGGGACGTTGGCCATGTAGACGGGGTAGCCTTCCTGGGTGAATGTTCCTCTGGGGTCTCTGATTACCTTGCGGTGCGTGTTACCTCTGCCTATCACGTACATCCTCTCGAGAGTGTCCTCCACCAAGGCTTTGTGCACGTAGTCCAGAAAGGCGGGCACCCGCTCGCCGACCCGCTTAAACTTGTCCCCGATAGCCGTGCGAGCTTTGCGGACGAAGCTCTCGAGGAGCTCGCTCTCCGTCTCCGGACCACGCGTGTCGTCTGTGCCGCGCACGTCCACGTCGGGCACGTCGCTCTCGTCGTGACTGTCGTTCGGTCCACATCCGACCGAGACCATGACACTGTCTGTGTCTCCGTATACGACGGGACATTGGTAGCGATAAAAGGTAGCCACGCAGTTGTTTACCACGGAAATCTGTTGCCTACCGTGGCCAGATATGAGAGGCCCGCAGGGGTGAGGAGCCGTTCCGTAGAAAGAGTTGGCAAGCACCTTACACTCGCCCTCCTGCATCTTGTAGTAGACTCGCTCGCCATCGCCGAGGTCAGGATTCTTGAGTTTCCGCTTGAAGTCGGCTCGTTGGTTGAGGTAGTACTCGACCGACGAAGAGAATATGGCTGGCGCGCGGACAAAGCAGCGTCGGTCGCGATCGTGTTTAAGGATGAGCGACGCGTACGCAAACCCCTCGGCTTCCCAGTTGTAACACACCCAACCGGAGAGATCGTGGGGGAAGTCAACGGGAGGCCAGGGTATGGTGGTCTCCGGGGAGATGTTGAGAGCACACATGATGGACGGGTACATGCTCGAAAAGTCAAACGAAAGCTCCAGTCCCATACCGGGTCCGGAGTAGTGTAGACCCGTGAGAGGATCACACACGGCCCCGCCTTTCCACTTGCCACCGTCACCGCAGTCGGAGTCTAGCTTGGGGTCCCATCGAAGACGACTCTTTAGTTCTGCGCCAACCGGCCCCGATCTGGCTCTGAGGGTGTCCAGTGTAATCTTGAGCTGAGGCATCTGCACCGAGTGAATGCTCTGCACGAAGCCACCAAAGTTATCGCCTCGTCCGTGTACCACGACGTCTATGTTGAGCGTGGTCCTGCATCGATGGAAGAGAGCCGAGACGGGGTTGAGGACTTTGGCTAGCCTGGCGCACAGCTGCGAGTCAACCAAGTTGTACACGAGCACAGCAAAGAGACTCTTCCCCCCCGCTGCGATCATCTTGTCCATTTTAGAGTAGCCCACGTCTGCCAACTTGCACAGCTTCCTGGTGTCCTTCGGGGGCTTTCTGTGCAGCTCCCTGACCTTGGCGACGACAAAGGGCACCACGTCGTTCAACTTCATACTGGTGCACGCAAACTTGATCTCTCTGGTCCCCGTCATCCTGTACAGATCTATGATGTTCATACCGCAGCTGTTCATCTTGAAGTGGCCCAGTTTAGCCTTTTCCTTGTTGAACTTTTCGATGTGCACAGACATGAGTTGGAGTTTGTACTCGGTCAGGGTTCCGTTCAGCAACACAGAGCCTACGCTCTTGAGCATCTCCTTGTACATGTCCAAGTAACGGACGTTTTCAAACTGGAAGAAAGGTACCACGTCCTTGGCCAGAGCTCTGGTCACAAAGAGCCCGTTCCAGGCTTGCAGAAGCGAGGAACACCGTTTCTGGGTAGCCGCATCGAGGCTGCTCCTTTTAGAATCCGCGTAGAAGTGCACACGCTGCTCGATCACTCTCACGTCAAACTCCGCGTTGAACACGTACAGAAGTTCTATGGCATAGTGGTACAGCAGTTGGATCAGTTTCTCCAGCATTGCAAGTTCGCCCGAGCACGGATAAAATAAAATCCTCCTGACATCGTCTATGCCGGCTCCCCTGGCCAGGTCGTGGTCCGCCTCTGGGTGAGGATGGTCGTGTGCGACCTTACATTTGTTGTAGAGAACTATGAGCTTCTTCCTGTGGTCGCCGGGTGAGGTCTTGGGCACGTGAGAGTTGAGGATCACCAGAGAGACGCACGTTATCTCGTGCTGCTGACCCGGCATGTCGGGTGACAGCGTGGGGATGGATATGCCCTTACTCTGTTTGGACAATCCTTTCCTGCCAGTGTTCACCGTGTGAACCAGTTTATTCCTGTACTCCGTCAACGCCTTGACAGTGCCCTCGGTGCAGTAGGGGAACTTATGGGCAAACGATTTGCATTGCAGGGATGCGTCATGGTAGGATTTGTCAAACACCGTCTCGATGTCCAGACACGCTGCCTTGTAGAAATAGGGCACGTGTTTACTGTCAAAGAGCTTAGACTCCGCGTCGGATCGGTTGTGATCGTAGATGAGTTCGGAGGTCGATAGGACCTGGTTCAACTTGTTTGCGGGTATAAAATACACCCTGCCAAACATAACATCGGAGCACAGGGCAGGCGTGTTACCATCTCGAGCAACGTAGTAGCCTCTGTTCGGACACAAGTCTCCGAAAGTCAACGCGCCCCGTACTGTCTGTGTGTACCTTTTGGCCACCGATATACATTTGAGCGGGAATACCACAGCATTTACTTTTCGCTTAATGTCATCGTGGAGAACGTGGACGCGCGCCGGCTCAGCAACAAAGTACTTGGACCATGTTTCCCGTATCAGCTCCCAGGTCTCTTCCTCGCCGTCCTGATCGCGAATCAAGTCTAGGTCGTAGCCTACAACAGGCGCTATGCCGGTGACCTTTAGGTTTACTGTAGTGTGAATGCTGATACCCCGAGCGTGAACCACCAGCCCTCTGCACAAGAGCGCCTCTTCCTGTTTGTGAAAGATGACAGATTTGATCATCACACCAACCAGGTTATGTTCAAGATCAAGGTTGACAGCTCTGCGCTCAGGGTAGATGTTAGGGAAAAGGTCCACGAAGGGCACCGCGTTGTTCATGACTCAGGTTATCACAGGCACGTACAAGGGGGGGGGGGGAGGGTTGCACAGTGTAGTCACGCTTTTATACAGCACAAGAGTACCAGTCCAATGGGAACACACCCCTCTAACCACCCTTCTATAAAGCTCCGGATGTCATTTCGTAGGAGTTGCAAGAATCCAACTCAAGCGCAGGTGAAACCTCCAACCGTGGGCCACACAGCAAAACACAGCCGGGCTGCCTGCGCAAACGTTCGACCATGAGAGAAAACTCCAACCACACAGCAAACCACGGCCGGGCTGCCTAGACATACGCAAACGTTCGACCGTGGGAGGAAACTCCAACCACACAGCAAAACACGGCCGGGCTGCCTACACATACGTTCGACCGTGGGAGGAAACTCCAACCACACAGCAAACCACGGCCTACACAGTCGAACCTGTGACACATTCATCCACGGGAAACTGAATTGCAGACAACGTGAGTCCACACTAGTTAACCATGGCAGCTGCTAGGACAACTAAGAATGTGGCCACCGCCGTACGCGAATGTAACGTATTGCCTCACATAGAGGCGAATACAGCTGTGGTGGACGGGGTTGAGGTGCCTTCCAATAGGACGGCGTTGTTCTTGGCAGTTGAAACTGACATTTTGTATGACAAGCTCTCTGACGAGTTGTCCTTCGGAGCACTGTCCCCGGCAGACAGAGCAACGTTTCAATTTCTCCTATACCTGACATATTGCTGCAAAGGGGAATTCCTCCAAGTGACTCTGGAGAACCCAGATTTCTGTAGCATGTCACCTCCTATCAGAGAGGATTTCGCTCACGGGCGCCTATTCTGCTTTGTCCTTGACATGAGCAATGCGGACTTGTGTCAAACCACCGATCCTGGCGTTGGTGGTGAGCATCTGATGGGTACACCGGAGGCACCCGACGACACGGACGGGTACGTGTCTGCTAGCCAGCTGATCAATCTCATGAACACGAATGTCAACATGGCCGTGTTCAGAGGAGAGGAGAACGAGTCCTCCCAGCGCACAACCTTCGCCGATGACAACGTGGCTGTGCACGACACGCTGGAGGAGGCGTTCAACGCGTTCATGAGGCTGCAACTGGTCAGAAAAAAGGCATCTTCCCTCAACAACGCCATGATAGCCATGAGAGATAACAAGAGCGAGCTGGGCTCCATGTTCGACTGGGTGGACATCCGCCGCGACACATTGAATTCTAGCAAGGTGGACAAGAAGAAAGTCAAAGACCTACAGGGTTCCATGTTCACGCCAACGTGTCAGTCAGGAAGGCCGGTGGTTGTGTTACCCCAGCCTATAACGGACCTAAGTCTCAAGGCTCTGGATAACTCCATAGGCAGGATTACAGATAACGCGAGCAAAGGAGAAGGCAAGACGTTATTCCGATCGCTCGTGTCCAAACTCACAAGCAGGCGATGGCTGAAACAGAAAATTGTGCACACGAGGTACAACCCGAACATGACAGAGGACGTGAGATTCGTAGAAAGACTGAAAGGTTTCACGGGTGACCTCGGTGGGTCCTCGGAGAGCAGCAAGGTGAACACCAGAGGACTGTTGGTGTTCAGGTACTCTCTGGAGAGACTCATCGACAGGGAATCGCCCGACCTGTTTGTCAACTCACTGATACACAGGCACATGCCTATCGAAAAGAGCCGCGTAGATAAGGTGTTGAGTGACATAAAGAGCTCACGCAGGACACGAGGGCTCGCCTTGTTGCTCAACAGCGGACAGTGTTATTGCAAACGAAGACGCAACACGGGACCCAGCGAAGCGTGCAGTGGTGAGTGTCAGACGGCGTACTCGTGTTTTTACAACTCATCCGAGCGTCACCCTTTCATCGTGAGCAAAGATGACCACAGCTACTACTTTGCACACCTGTACCCCAATCTGGGTAAACTGGAGCGCCTGAGCAAAGAAATGAAGGTCAAGTACAGAGGACGCAGGCAGTTTGAGAGCATAGCGGATATGGTCTTCCATATGCTGGTGAGGCAACGGCTAAACGAGAACGAGTCACTGTACCAGGGCATGAGCGAGGTGATAGGCCCCACGATGAGCAACTCCAGCCTGTCTCTCGGTCACGATCTCGCAGACATCCACGAATCATTGTACCTCGCCGTGGGCAATCGCGATGATTACTCGGACGAGCCCGGCGCTCTGGCTCCGGTGAAAGTGTACGACCACGCATTGGTGTGCTACCTGTTCTGCGACAGCCTACAAGTGGGCCGGTTGTTTCAGGCATCTACGACATTCAATTACATCATCACCAACACCGCTCCCAGGTACACGATCGAACGGGCTATGTTGTTCAACATCACCGGCCCCGGGGAAGGCAAGAGCTACGCCAACAACGTGCTGAACTACCAGTTCAGGAGGGTGCGAGGTTGCATAGAAACACTGACATCTTTCACCCCGCAAGCATTCAAGTACAAGCAGAAGAGAACCGCCTGCGTGGTCATGATAGACGACGCGCATATAATTCACGAGAAGAACATAAAGGCCGTGGACAGGGAATCCAACGTGATACCCAACACGTTCAAGAACCTCCTGGACACCAGTGTGCTGGAGAGCGACGTGGTGACTAGAGACGCCAGCAGCGGAAAGGTGGACACGGTGAAGTATCACGCCGTGCACAACTGCGGCTTTGTGTGGAATACCAACACGATGGGGTTCGTGAGCGACGCGTGGGCCGATCGGTGTCTGATCATGGACTCAGAGTTCCCCGAGCGCGTCACTCGCACGCGCAGCACGAAGCAAATACAGGACACGGTGGAGAAATGTAAAATGGAGCATATAGCTGCGGTGTGCCTGTACAGACAGAACCTGATCCAGTCCGCGACGATGATCGCAGAGTCCGACATTATGCAGTTCGGCGTGAGGTTTGACAAGGCCAGGGATGCCTGTGTGGCCGCCCTGTACGCTAGCCACATCGTGTGCACGGGAGTCGTCGGTCGGAGGGTTTCGTTCTGCATCAACCAGCTAGTGTTTGCGGAGGCCATGAAGTTGGCGTGTCATTTCGTGTTTGACATATGGATCCCCCCCTGGACCGAGATCCCGGACGAGAAGGACTGGCCCGAGTTGAGGGATTACATGAAGCGGATGAACGAGAACAGACTGAAAGCACTGAACGCGCTATCCTTTGGTCAAATCTGCCTGGAGACCAACGCGGTCTACAAGCTGTGCGTGGCGGCCTGTCTGCCTGACATATGTCCCCGGGTGATCGACACACAAGGTCGCTTTGCCTGCAAGGTACTGGGGTACATCTTAACCCAGATCGACGAGCAGCGCCTGAAGACCAGCTTGAAGGACGGTCGGTTGTGCATTTCGGGCGTAGATGCTATGTTTTTCTCCGAGAAACAGATCAAGGGTGGTACCGACGTGGCACACGAGATGCTCCTGCTGTGTTCGACGTGCAAGGTACCGGCTCGGGATAGCGTGAACGCCAACAATAAGAACTACACGCTGTGCACGTCTAGGTACGCCACCAACAACAGCGCTCCGCACGTCAGGAGGGGCCACTCTAATCCTCGCAAGAAAGTGGGTTCCATCTCAATCCCGCTCGAAGCCGTGTACGATCTGCTGGCTCTGTACGCACCGAGTTCCCACGCTGGCTTTTGGGAGGAGCTGGGCGCGGCAATGGTCGAGGCCTACGAAAAGGGAAACTTCGAAGCCGTGAACGCGTTTGGTCGGTGTTCGACCGACAGTGGCGACGAGCAGCCGCCCGTATCCAGACTGACCTTCAACTTGGACTTCAACAAGGACCCGGTGCGCTCCATGATACTGGAAGCAACTGCAGCCATCGAACCGCTGAACGAACTCACGTTCAACAAGTGCGTGCTAGGAGGGGAGACGTTCCAGTGCTCCGCACCCTTGTATTACGGGGGGGTTATCAGAAGGCAGATGCGTGAGAATACACCTACGGAAGCTTATAACAAGGGGCACCTGAGAGAATCTAGACTAGGCCCGAGGGGCACCTTCCACGGACCCAGACTGAGCGTGTACTCGTCGGAGTACGCAGGCGTGCCCGTGAAAAACATGAGCTCCTTTTGCACCACGCGGACCGTGTATGACCAAGACAAGATACTGTTGCGAGTCAGCCGTGATAAGCGCGGTCACGTGGCCGAGCTAGAGGAGGACTGGGAGTGGAAAGACGCCGCCGAGGTGTTTAACCACGTTCACGGGACTGCCGTGGTCTCTGTGGAGATGTTGAAACGAGACTACGCTTCGACCATGATGACCGTGAAGGGGGAGTTGATGTCCGCGAGACCCCGAGAATCGAGGAAGCTCAGTGTCATGACACGGGCCCTGCGTGAGTCAAACGGACGTGCAGCGCTCGCTCTCAGACGGGGTGAGGGGCCTGGTAGCGAGATGCAAACGCGCAGGACTCAAGGGCACCCTCCACCCAAGGGTGCAGTGCCTGCCAAAGGTAGAAGGGGACATAAAAGGACTACGGTACAGCAGCAGCACTCCGGAGCGTGCTCAGAGGATGAGCAGCGGGCAAAGAAGATAACACGCGTAAAACACGCAAGGTTGGCTACGGAAGACAGAGTGTCTTAAGACCAGCTCCGGTGTTGCTGTTGTTGTGTAGTTTTATTTTATTGCATATACAGACTTGTGGACCCTGGTTACAAACTTGTGCACAATGGAAAGATGTGTAGCGGAACAAGAGTTCATGAGAGGCTGCTGATGTTCCTTTCAGTTCTTCTGTCTGCTGCAAACTTTATATCCAGTATGAACAACGGGTGTGTGGGGCCTGCCTTGTGAATACAGAAAATAAAGCGTGTACAAACACTATACCTGTGTAGTTTTATTTTTTATTGCATATACAGACTTGTGGACCCTGGTTACAAACTTGTGCACAATGGAAAGATGTGTAGCAGAACAAGAGTTCATGAGAAGCTGCTGATGTTCCTTTCAGTTCTTCTGCTTGCTGCAAACTTTATATCCAGTATGAACAACGGGTGTGCGGGGCCTGCCTTGTGAATACAGAAAATAAAGCGTGCACAAACACTATACC
>JAVQJF010076216.1:0-75033 GCA_036023855.1 Gadopsis marmoratus
GTGAGATTAGTCTGAAATTTTAGACAGAGATGCCAGAGAAAGGGGAAGTAGAAAAAAGAGGAAGAGAGGAAGAGGAAAGAATCAGGGTGAAGGATGAATTTTTAAACATTATTTTAAATTTAGCTTTCCAGGTTTTGCTTTTCTTAACTGTTTTTTCTGTTTTCTTTTAAATGTGCTATTTTTCTTTGTTGTAAAGCACTTTGAACTGCATTTCTTGTATGAAAGGTGCTATATAAATAACGTTTATTATTATTATTATTATTATTATTATGCAAAAAATCTGTAAAATATATCTGTTTTTAAAATGAAAAGAGCTGTACTGAGGATTCACAAAAGAGTAGGCTAGCTGTCAATTTAGCTACACCGTCGTTCATGGCAGGAAGCATTAAGACCCCAAAGGAAGTAGAACACAATAATTAATCTAGTAAACATACATTTAAAGTCCACAACAGTAAAGGTAAAAAGAATAAAATACATAAACTCAAGTAATGTATCTGTTACTTACAATGTATTAGCAACACATTAGCCTCAAACAGCTAGTTTACTGGTTGTCTTGGTTAGCAGTAAACTGATCGCAGAAAAACCACATTAACAAATGAATACAGCTGCAATAAACGGGTTCCCACAGTTAATGCTGAAATAAGGGTTATTTTCGGGGAGTAGATAAAAGATGCCTTTCAATAGTTTTCTTAGTCAGAGATCTGACAAAATAAAAAAAAAAGTTAGACAAATCATCAAATTCAATACATACATAACACATGAAATTCAAAAGGGGATTTATGAACAAGTGGGCTACAATACCTACATGTGCTCTTATTGGCTGGTGCTGCAGATGTGACTCATATCTGACAGCTTGAAAGTTTTGAGGCTGTGCTCTGCCAAAAGTCACATGTCGACCAATAAGAGCTTATTTTACGTCTTACAAGGACCATATGGAGTAAATCAAAATGATTAAATAAATCCTGCTTTTATTTTCCATTTCAAAACACTATATTATATTGCACTATGTTACATTTATTTGTTATTTCCACCATGTATTTATGCCTATCTTTTAGTTTTCTACTCCACAATTTGTCTGTATTAATGTATATTTTACATATATTCTTTAACAAACAAGAAACAGTCAGGCAATAACCTCACAATGTGCCAGACAGCTGCTCTTCGTACAAGAGTGAAAGAAAAGTGTACTGACATAAAGATAAGGCCTGATATACCTACGCATAATACTTTGAATACAATATTAACTAATATATATGAATTAATATTCTGTCCAGTGAATAGTCCTAAATTATGGACAAAATTACCCATTTGCAAGGTTGGAAAGGTTTGAACTTTTATTGTCCAATTTCTGTGAATATTATTGAATAAGCTGCCATAAAACTAACTCTGCCCTTCATCATAAACAGTGCCATGATAATGTGCTCCTCAGGCCACCAGGCTGCGCGGCTGGCAGGAGGATCTGACCGCTGTGCTGGACGGGTGGAGTTATGGAGAAATGGTAGATGGGGCACGGTGTGCGACGACCAGTGGGACCTGCGGGACGCTGACGTGGTGTGCGCCCAGCTCGGCTGCGGTTACGCCATCAGTGTGACGGGACAGGGGGGCTCCTTCCCCCCAGGCAGAGGACCCGTCCACCTGGATGAGCTGAACTGTACGGGCAAAGAGGAGAACCTGTGGGCCTGTCCGGCTGCAGGGGACGAGCCAGACTGCGGACACAAAGAAGACGCTGGTGTCGTGTGCTCAGGTCACAGTCCAGTTCATAAAACATACTCATACATTCAGAAAAGAAATAAGGAAAATAACTGATTTGAAACACGAATACAAAAAATTACATGAGAAAGTTAATGTTTAATTCTTGACCAGACAGAAGTTTGACAAAGAAGTCTTAAGTCCACTTAATTAGTTTTCTTGTGTGGTTTAAAGCCCCAGGTAAAGATAGAAAGTGGACCTTGAGTTGAGAAAAAATCATTTTATTTCTATGGCGTATTATTTTGCTTAGAGTGGCAAAAACAGCCCAAAGACCCACAGGTCTACAGCCATGCTAGCAAACTGTGAGGCTGTACTTAGGCACAGCAGTGCTTTGAGCCAAATGCTAACATCAGCATGCATCAACATATTTGCACATATTTTACGGCACACATTTACCATAATAGGCCCATAACAGTTTGATGTACTGCAGAGAATGTCGTATTTATTTTCCAGTTTGTGTTTTCTGCGTGTCTCTGTGCAGAGATGAGAGCAGTCAGACTGACTGGAGGTCTGGACCGCTGCTCTGGAAAAGTGGAGATCCACCGCAACAACAGCTGGGGTACGGTGTGTGACAACTGCTGGAATGAAGAGTTGGCCTCCATGGTGTGCTCCATGCTGCAGTGTGGTGCCCGGGCGAGGACTTTCTCCCGGTTTTCTCCTCCTCTTACCCACAACAACGGGTCACTGTGGTACTATTGGTGTGGTGCAAACATGCAGAATCTGTGGCAGTGCAGCGAGTACGTCAACAATTCAAACCTGTGTGCAAGCTCTAAAGCATCTGGTGTCGTCTGTGATGGTGAGCGATACCGTTTTTGTGTTTGTGGTTGTTCAAGTATGTTTTGCCCAGCAACAGCTACATTATGGCTTCAGGTTGAATTGTCTTTGTATAAGGCGACAAAACCTGACTTGGTGTAGACACAGCGAGTTAATGGGAACAGCATCAGATTTGGGTGATATTTTACTGTTATACTTACATACAATGTACAAAACAGGAATTAAAAGCAGCTATGAACATGTATTTTTCTTATGTTTCCAGCTAATTTTGAGCTCTTGTATAAAATTACGTTCTCATTTCATTATTTTACTTTTTTTGTTATTTACAGATGCCTTTTAAATTGTGTTTTATTTTCCTTTTTGAGCGTACTGTAGCTATATAACGAGACAGACAGAACTGCTTAGAAAAAGGACAAACTCCTGTAAATTTGAACTATTTGTAAGATTGGAGGAGAATTTTAATCCACCGAAAACTTAAACTTAGAAATTGTCAGAGAGCAGGTCCCTTCATTTTTAGACAGCTTTCTTAAAAAAAGAAGACAACATTTTATTAACCTCAATCTTCCTGCATTATCTCGCTCATTCTGCTTAAAGAGATAAACCAGGTGAAAACGGGATTCTTCCATTTCTTCTCCTTATTTAATTCTACTCTCCAAACTGTGTTGAAATTAGAAATGCTTTTATTTTTGTCCTGCAGGTTCCCTCGGGTTCCCTACGGCCACCACAGCCACCACGGCTATCGCAACTGTAATGACCACTTGGACTGGTACATATTTCAGTGTTTTATCTTACAAAGAAACATAAAGCAGAATATGTCTCGGTATGGTTTAAAAGTCAGAGAACGGTGTTTAAATAAACTCTGAGAAGTATAACCATGCGAGTCGTCTTGAATCAACAACCAGAAATGATGAAAATGAGTTTTTCTTGCTGTCCCTCCCACAAGGTACCGCTGCAGTCGGCCCCGCTGGGAGCTTCTCCTTGCTGTCGACGGAGCTCCTCATCGCCGTCGCTCTGTCACTTCTGCTCCTCGTGTTTCTGATCATAAACACGGTGCTCTGCTGCCACTACAGAACACGACACGGTTGGTTGTTCTCGCTTCAGGCGGCGCTACACTCTCGCTGTGTTTACCTGGATTGCAGTCCAGAATCGAGCATTTCAATTCAATTGAGTGTAGCTAGGATCTCAAGAGGTGAAATCTTTTACATTGTGTGAGTGTAGATTTTGTGTCTGTTCCAGATACCAGGTTATTATCTAAAGCAGAGAATTTTTTACGTCTTAAAACATGAACAGAGGATTTAAGCGCAACAACAAACTACATATTAACAAAGTGTCCATCTCGTGTGCTATCTGAAAATATTCCAACCGTATTCTTCTTAAAGCACAGCGTACAGTATGTTAACCCTTTAGCCCATCTCTCTATTCGACACTCCAAACGCAGCTAAACGCACACACACAGGTTAAATGTT
Organism: Gadopsis marmoratus; assembly: GCA_036023855.1. Lineage (NCBI taxonomy): Eukaryota > Metazoa > Chordata > Actinopteri > Centrarchiformes > Percichthyidae > Gadopsis > Gadopsis marmoratus. The sequence continues at coordinate 3,990 of JAVQJF010076216.1, forward strand.
TCAAGTTTAAAATCACTACGTCTATCCGCACATACAGATACTGTCATATAGTTACATCTGGGTAATTGTGTCCACAGCGTTCTTGCTCCAGCAGACGCGCACCAGCACACGGCCTCCCTCTGAAAAACATGACATCATCTACCAAGATGCGGTCAACCTCGTCAAGGTCACTAGCAACCCAGCGCAGGCGCAGACAGATGGTCAGTAACTGAACATTTACAAGAAAACAACGGATTCTGCCTTTTCTTTCTTTATACGCAGCATTTATGTTGAATGTATTTATGTGCAGACATACAGCATGCACCGCGTAGTGCAGCATCTAGTCGTCTCATCAAGTCCTTTCATTTTCTTTGTGTTTGTCTCAAAAAGCCCCCTCCAATCCCAGGTATCTGTGGGCCCAGCTTAGTAGCGTTGACAGCGCATCAGTAGATACAGACTATGAGCAGTTTGAGCCAAGCAATGACCCGTCTGTCCCTTTATCAACTTTTCGGAGTGAGCTACGTTCTTTTATTTTTCTCTCCATTTGCTGTGTTGCTGCAGTTTGCGGTTGAAGCGGCTCTGCCGATGTGTGTGTGTGTGTGCAGATCAGTGCTGTCTGCAGTGAGCGCTTTGCAGGATGATTTGTGATTAAAACACTGCTTTGCGTGCATCATTTTGTATCCAGATTCTCAGAGGTACAAAACAGACATGAACCCTTTGATGAAGCCATCAGGTCTTGACAGCCTCTTTGAGGAAGGTGAGTCACTGTCAAAGATGTTACACTTTGCAGATCTCAAACACACGCGATACTATTTCCACTGTACTGCTGTTTGTATAATCACCAGAGGGTAGAGGATGGCACAAACACTGAGTTTAATCACAGCTGGGACTTTCTGAACACGTTTACCACTGTAGGAGTGTGTGGATACAGACATGTCTTCACCAAATATCATTCGTGTTGAGTTGCATTTAAGCTTAACAAGGGAATCTTTTGAGTTACACTGATTTGTTTTGGTTCTATTTTGTCATAAAAATCCTACATATGACACACACACACACACACACACACACACACACACAGAAAAAACGAAAGACACATTCGATGATATGCAGATTTAATTATAGCAAATACTCTAGTGCTCATTATACAAAATGTACATTATTACTAACATATGTAGGAAATGAATCAAATTTTTCTTTAAATAAAAAGTATTTACACCTGTTTACATAAACCAAATTTTGTCCCTCACATATTGATTTAGATCCAAAAGACTGAGTTTCGACTATGCCTAGTATTATACATATTTTTCACTTATGCTCAAACATCTGTAAATATTTCGGTGCCTGGCTATTTAAGAAGTTATACACATGCCCTGCTGCTACATACTAGACCCTGTTGGCAATGTTTAACCATTTTAATTATTTACAATGTCCTATAATTAAATGGGTTATTTTTATTGTAATATAAAATGTAGCTTAACATCTTATTTTGTACAATTAGAAAGACCATGGTAATAGAAATCACATGCACGGTCAATTCTTGATTGTATCGTAGCCATACATAACACTTTCATACAACTAACATTAAGAAACAGCTTTCTTTCTGTTTAAAAATGTTAATAAGGAATTAAACTTTTATTATCCCTTTTACAAGTGATAAATCACTTTATTTTTATTTCAGTAATTTTGCCTTTAATATTATATTCTGATTTTCATTTCTCAGGAACTAAACCCCAAACGGAAGTGATGGGAGCCTTCAGTGGCTACAATGGTGTGGCCACAGATCCTCAATATGCCAGAGTGTCAAAGATCTCAGTGGACTCATTTGTAAGCTCCAGTACCTCCTCTGGGGAGTGCTACGAAAACACAAATGGCTTAGTCCCGATCACTCCCGGTCAGTCGAATTCATTCACCTGCTTTCCTTATTGTAAAGTTACTGTAAAAATGAACTCATGGATTTTTGTATTAATTCAACAAAAATGAATTAGCAGCTCTTAACTTAAATATAGACAGTCATTGGAAAATGTGTACCTTTATATTTATGCCAGAAACCTTTAAATTCCATTTGTAATGTGCGTATTGGCTGTAGTTTTGAACAGTAATTTCTGTTATAATATAAATAAGTCAACATATTGGGAAATACACGTATTCACTCTCTTATGATATGATTTCACCACACTTCTGTCTGTACGCTGAATAAGAAGCTACAGCCAGCAGGCGGGCCAGCTGTTTTCCCCCCCGATTCATTATATATATTACCATACGCTAAGCTACATGCTAAGTTACGGTAACTAGCCGCTAACTGTAGCTTCATATCTGCCGTACAGACATGAGCGTGGTCTCTTTTCGTGTAACTCTCATCATGAAAGCATCCCAATTTGCTAAACTATTCTGTTAAGGTTTAAATTAGGACCCACTATCATAAATTGCTCCCTGTTTTAGTTAATGGTAATATTATATTGGCATATATAAATATATATATTACTTTAGTAATATTAGTTTGTGAAACAAGTTGTACCAACACGTCATGTCATTTTGAGATAGTAGGGGTAGGATTTTTTCTTTCCAAAGAAAATGGAAAGCCGGGGAGGGTGTAGCTTTTTGAATGTAGGTTTCATCCCACCTCCTCACCCCAATAACCTGTGTACAGTCCCTTAACTAATCTGTGGGTGTTTGCAGCTTAGAGTCAAGAAAAACACTCCCATGACTGAAAACTGTGTTTCACTTGTTCAGACAGGATGTGAAAGACAGTAGACCAATCTCAAAAGTGTCAGTCTCAGAAATCTCTCGCAAGATAGGTAAAGTTCATAAAAACTGAATGCATGACCTGTGCTCTCACAAACTGCAGAGCCAGGACCGGGCCCGTCACCTGGCGTCAGTTCTACTTTTGACCCTTCAGGGACCTACAGCAATGGTCAACTTTACTCCAGAATAACAACAAACCTGCAGTGTTCAGGTAACAGATGTCACACATGGGGTAAAAATAAGATCCATAACATTTACTGATCTTTTTTATATTCTTCTCATCCGGTTATATAGATGACGACCCCATCTATTCCCCCGTGAGCCCCGACCAAGACTCTTCATCTGAGGATGACTATGATGATGTCGGCACCTAATAGTGAACAGAGGAGGTAACTCCGGGACTGAAGAGTGAAATCTCCAGCTGCAAAAACTGCACTGAAAGGAAAACATTTACTTTAAGACCAAACACCTGAGAAAAGCCAATAAGTATTAATTTGGTGATTTGCTAGTGTAAAACACTAGAGTAAAACTAGGTTACGCTCGAAATATGATGGACATCACGCATCTAAATTAGCAAAATGTTGCCTTTTTTCTGTTCAAAAACTGCTTTGAAGACACTTTGATGGTGCGTTTAATGATGGTCAGACATCTGACACTCGGCTGCCATTGACACTTGAGTTACGAAAGACGTCGCGCTCATGCATTTTTGTCCAAAGAAAAATCAACCCCTGGGGACAAATGCTTTTGCACATGTTTTGTGTTGAAAGGTTACAGCTCACTCTGAAGTTTGTCATGTTCAAAACAGTCTTTGCTTTCAGCTGCAGTACCATGCAAATATAATTTTACTTTAGCAAAAAATAGAAAGATATATATATATATGATGAAATGTTAACTGTGATGGGTCAGCTATCTAAAGCAAGTTTCAAGTTTTAGCAAGTATATTTTTTATAGTGCACTGAGAATTAATTAAGTAAAACAGAATGTCTGTCTGGAAGGTTGGAAATCAAACTTAGACGTTAAAGTATGTTTAGGTGTTCTGTGAATGTAGTAGAAGCAACTGTGTCTGTGTTTTAGATTTTTTATATTTAACTAATGTGTTTGCATAGCGGTTTTCTAGTATGTATTCTGATGTTTGCCATGTATCTTCCTGTGGATGTAAGTACAATCAAACTATTGAGGTCCAACATAATCTCTAGAACTGTGATGTGCACTACATGGTCAAAAGTATGTGGACAACCAAACATTACACCTGTATGTGATTGTTGAACATGTCGTTCTAAAATGGGCATTAATCTGCAACCTTAACAGCCCCCACTATTTAAGGAAGGTGTTCCATAAGATTTAGGAACCTGGTTGCAGGGATCTGCTGGGAAACTATTTATCTATGGACCTGACTTTGTGCTCAGGGGCACAGTCACGTTGAAACAGGAAAAAGCCTTCAAACTGCCACAAAGTTGGAAGCACACTACTGTCTAAAGAAAACATTATTTTTTGCAGTTGTTAACATTTCCTTTAATTTGAACTAAGGCGTTCAGCCCAAACCATAATAAACAACCCCAGACTAAAGGTGTACAAAAGTATGTGTCCTTATACTTCTGGCCATATAGTTTGCAATGCCTGAGGGCATTTGTAAAGGTGTAATCACATTGTTGAGTTCTGCCACAAGGTGGCACTACAAGCTTGTAAGTAGCTAAAGGTTTAAGTGCCTGACTTGAGTGGGCCCTTACATGTAAACTACAAAAACGAACCCAAACTTTTAATACCATAAAGTATTTGCCAAAACAATGTCTTCCAGGTTGTAACATTTTGTGACAGTATCCATTCGTGCTGAACGAGGGAGAAGTCAAAATAATGCACTGCGAAAAGGTTTGAGAGGGGAACTGGATCCTGATCGGGGGCCAACATAAACCATCGGTGCAGTCTGAAACCAGACCTGGCACGGCTCGTCTTGGTCCATTACGTCTGCAGCAGCTGCAGAGCATCAGCGCTTCCTCCTGATCCAAAGTGATGCCTTGAATCAACGTGATGTCTTGTTTTGTGGAGGTAAATATGACAAACTGCGTTAAAGCACCTGTAAAACCTGTAACGGGGGGGCAACAGTGATGAACGCAGATAAACACGGATTAGCTTCAGCTCAGCTATCGTGAGAAGTGGGAGTGATGATGCATTAGACTGATAACCAGCGGAATTGGGTGTTTTTTGACTGGAAGGTATTTGGCAAGGAGGAGGAGGAGGAGGAGGAGTGTGAGGAGGAGTGTGAGGAGGGGGGTGAAGCTGAGGAGAACAGGAGGAGCTGGACGGGGAAGTCGGGGAAGATAATACGCGTCTTGAGAGAATCATATATTACACTCAAATTTAGTCCAGAGCTCTGCATCAAGATAAACCAGCGAATTAACGACCAGATCTCCTTATGAAACTCAATCTCTTTCACATGCCAGAGCAGAACACACACCAACCCACACACCACTTAACAGAGATTCCATCTAAAAGTATGCAGCTTGATATATTACAGATCCTCCTCGAACAGTTTGCGTTTGTTTTATTCCGCTCTGAAGGATTGATAAGTCAGAATCTTGAAATCTGCGGACATACAGTCCTGATTAACATCAAGGGAAGGAAATATTTCAAGTAGCTTGTAGTATTTGAGGGATTAGAAGATCAACCCTCTGTTTTTACTTTGCTCATTAAATCAGTTGCACATAAAGGATTACGGCTCCATAAGTCTGTAAGTTGCCCAGAGTGTCCTGACAACTGATCTCGCCCGGGTTTAAACTTTTGAACCCTGTTTGTTGCAGGGGGCCTGCAGACGACAGTGCCTGCCTGCAAACAATATGTAGCACAGGAGCTGATATTGAAGCTGCTGGACTATTTTGAGCTTTGTCATCCTCCAGTAAAATTGAATTTAAAGACATTTACAACTACAAGAGTTTGGCCAACTAGTTTTTTTGCCCTTTTAGCTATTTTATCTTTGGCCAATGTGTTAAGAATATGCATTAAACTCAAGACTGTTAAACTAGTAACTAGCTTTTAACCGTATCCCATGTCCTTCAGTGAATGCACCTCATTACGGACGTTTGGTCACATGATAACATGTGTTTTACTTCCAGAATTTGCAAGTAATTGAACCTTGAGTTAGGGGGTCAGTGATGAACCTCCATGCTGAAATATTATACAGTGAATCAAATGACTGTCTCTAATGTGAAAAGGGTCGTGAACCCACAGAGAACTCTGCCTTTAGCTTGTTGTTCGTTTTGCTTTCACGTCAACTTGTTTTGGAGTTTTCCTGCCCCCTAGTGGCCACGATAAAACAGTTAAAAACAGAAGATTCCTGCGGCTTTTGTAGAATTTCTGGGAAAATCAAGTGGTGCTTTTTGGCTTTATTGTTATTTGGAGCAAAGTCTACATTTTTCATCTTATTATAAGTTTGCTGTTAATTTTGAGAAGAAGAACTCACATTCTCAACAAGATAAAGCAGCCGTGACTCTCTTAATAATCTTTCTTCCTAAAGTATCTGTGTACAGTTTGCATCGCTGGGAATAAAAAAGCATCACATTATTGACTTCATACTGGAACACTGCTTTCAGTCTCACAACCTTAGCAGGGTGACTTACTTCACTGTGACCTCGTAGGTTTTGCTCGTGACTTGGCCTTTTGATTGCCAGGGACATGTTGCAGGATGGACTGCAGCCAGTGAAATATAGTGAGGTCATCAGTTTAGGTAGAGCCCCAGATGGTTACAGACTGGGGCAAAAAAATCCACTTTAGCTTATTAATCAAAGCTTTTTTTTCCCTTCGGCCTAGCAATGGCAAAGATTTATACTAAAGCCATTAAGTTCACTAATATTCCGCTCTCCTGATTAGTCAGCCTGCAGTTTGGCTGTAAACGACATTACAGCCTGCTGGGCTGAAGCTTGTGTGCCTGTGAGGCCCGGTAATAGTGTTGATTACTCCTAACTCATTAGGTTGCTTTCACTGCCACCGCTAAGCCCTCATCAGGAGGTTTTTGGCTGAGCAGCCTTGCAGGGGCCCTCATCCAATCCACCTTTAAAGTTCAGTGGACCTGTCTGGGTTGCTACGGGTCAGTGCATCGCTCTCCATGCTGTGCACTCCCAGAGAGGCCCTCATTACCTCATTTCCTGTTACTACTGTACCAGACGAGCATTTGAATCTCATGGTTTGGTTGTGTAAAGGTTGCAGTGTTTGTCACAGACGGTATAGTAAAACTCTGGAATAAAACACTTGTTTGAATTTATGTCTTTGGAGAAGAACAAATGTGATAATTGGTCATACTTAGCAGTTTCTACGGTGGCCCTGAGGTGCAAAATACAACAACACTCGACGACACACATTAACAAAATAAAAATCACAACATTACAGAAAACACATCATTTTAGAAAACGCATTCATAAATCAGAACACTCAACATTTCATAAAGCAAAACAACTTTTCAGAAAACACAACAATGGAAAAGGTCATTCTTTGATATGGACGGAACCTCAGTTAAACATTCACCCAGTTTGAGTTAATATAGCACTGACCACTTCACCCAGTCCATGTTAGACACAACATGAGCAGATTTTACCTTAAAGTGGTCACAAATGTATTAGTTATACAAAGCAATGTGCATATGACATTCAAAACTGCAAAGGATACACGTTATTAACAATTAAAAAACAAATAGTGGCATGTAAGTTTAAAAAGAGCTAGTGTAGAATGTAGCAGGTCGCAAACACCCATTGGTAGCCATTGGTATTAATTATTGACCCAAATTGAGTAAATCCAAGACAATCTAAGAAAACTCTGCTTTCACTGTTGTTTTGTTTTCTGAAATGTTGTTGTGTTTATGCTTTTAATCCAATGTTGTTGCGCTTTGCACCGCACCTTTCTCATGAGACACATTTATTAGTCCGTATAAAGAAATGAATTCCAACTTGAAAGCTGGCCTGGCAGTGCAGCGTTCAGCTTATTAACCTTTTTTCTTCTTAGCACCTCGCTGCAGTTAACAGTCTGTGGCCTCTTCCCCACTAAGACACATTCACGTAGCTGCCAATCAGGTCAACTCTGCAATTAAGCTGCTTTAAACTTGTTCAGTGGTGCTTGGAGCCCGTAAAAATACTTCCGTGTGTGTCAATGGGAACCTGTGGTGGTTAACGCTGCATTTGTGGGAGAAAACATTGTGTCTAGTTAATGTAAGTAGTCTGGTCAGTGGGTCAAGAGGGCAACATGACTGAAGGATACGAGGATGTGCAGGAGTTTCCAGCTGTGTGAGATAAACACCGCCATTTTGATCATTAAGGTTCAGAATGCCACGTTTTTTTTTTCTTCTTCTCCATTTGTCCAACATCCAAATTTCTCAAGCAAGGACGAATTTATGGACACATTTCCTTGTTTGTCTCTGACCAGATGGACTGGGGTTTATGAGTGTGCGGTGCATGCCGGACAGCGGCATCTCGCCCTGAGTACCAGTCAGTCAGGACAGGCATCATCAATCTTGGTCTCCAGTGAATGGCAGATTGGCTGCCATAAAGCAGGTTTTCAGGCCAAGAGAGGCACGGAAACAAAGCCCTGCAGATTCAAACAATGTGTGTGGGACACTGTGAACTGGGCCACATTGTAGGGTGGTATACTGTACATATTTGCGCCAGAACTGCACAGGAATCATTCATTAATTTATAATTCTTGTCACTTAAAATAAGACTTTTAGGTTGTTTTTTTTTTTAATCAGCAGCAGTGTGGTGCTGTACCTGCACCAGCCTACAGTTCAGAAACGTAACATAAAGCTGTTTGTGTCAGACAGCAACTTTCGCAACACTGAGCATCGTCACAATCCTTAAATATCTGATCTGTAAATGCTGTGAACTAAGAATGCTTTCAAAAATGTAAGTGTTAATAGTTTAGTTTCATCAATTAACAAAATGCAGTGAATGAACAGAAGAGAAATCTTTGACATTTGGTGTGACCACCCTTCAAAACAGCATAATTTCTTCTAGGTGCCATAAAACATATCTATTAACATCTATTAAAAGATGAAAAAGAGTAATTTCTACTCAGATTTTTATGAATGAAAATTAGCCTTCCATGCTAACTATGGCTCATTCACAGTTTATTGTTGAGCAATGGGCACCGTCTTCCACGATTAAATATAATGTAACATATTTATAGTATTGAATTAACCCCCAGCTAGTGTTTTCCAGCCCTTTGCTCCAACTATATGAAAGGCAAACAAATACATTATCCAGCATTAAACATTATCACTCTGTGTCAGGGTGAGTTACTGGCAGCTTAACATCAATATATGCACAGGGAAAAGCTACACTTGGCACAGACAGCACATCAGGCCAGGTGAGTCCCATCTGTTGTCACGGTTACACAGCATCGTCATGTGTTTGTGCGCCCCAGGCAAGGTCACTAATTACATTCATGTACATGTGAATGTAGGCGTTTGTGCCAATAGAGCTCTCATTCATGCAGGGGATGAATATTTCACCTCAGCTGCGATGAAGGAGAGAAACAGAGGAAGAGGACAAAGAGGAGGAGGAGGAATAGGAGGAGCAGTACGATTGAATGAGGTCACTGCAAGATTGATAGCATGGCATGGTAGGTGATGGTGAGTGAGCTTGGCCAGCTTAGAGTCGAGGTAAACGTGTGTGTGTGTGTGTGTTTGGTCAGCCGATCCATGCCACCAGCTTGACCCCTGGATTCTCCACATTCCAGCCCAAAGTCAGGCGCAAGTCTTGCCGCTGGTCCGATTAAGGTGATTGACGTTATTTGCTACCATTAGGCCCTACTATGTAATTGACCTTTGACCCCTCACAAGCGACCTGTTGAAACAGCTTTAAACCAGATCGTCTAATCTCCATGGGAAAAGCCCTCAATCTAGACTTAGGGCTCTAAAAGCAATCAACACCTAAAGGTGAAAGAGGGGAGCCGGGGTCACTGCCACCAGATCGCTCTGATCCCGTCGGGGGGGCGACGATGATCATTTTGTTCAGAGCTACCGAGCCGCACAAACACAAAAACAACTCTGGGTTTCGCGCCCATAACGCTCCACGTCCTTTTTTAGGATTAGAATAGTGTAATCTACCTGTTGTTGTTAATCACTACACAACCCCGTCAGGAACGGCGGGGGTGTGGAGGAGGGAACGGGGGACCCAGACAGCCAGAACGCATTGGTTTTAATGAACAGAAACAACTAAAAGGCACTTGCAAAAGGCAACCGGGGAGCTGATATCAAAACGGTGGCAAACACAGATGCAACAAACGACATCGACAACGACGCCACAGAGAACCTCTGAACTGAACACACTTAAATACACAGGACACTAATGAGGGGACAGGTGAAAACACCCCAACAATCAGGGGAAACATGGTGGCTGAGACTCAAACACAAGGAGAACTAAAGCAGTAAACCACACAACCCAGAAGGCACAAGACAAGCAACAGGTCCCTCTATTGTTCCTGAATTCAGGTATTTGAATGCATAAACTAACATTATAGAACAGCAAAATCCAAGTTATTCCCATTTAAGAACGTTTAAAGTTTGTTTTACAGAGTTCGACTGCAAACTAGCCCCAGTTTGTGCCACTTGTGTGTTGCCGTTACGTTCGACTTACTGAGCGAAACAACTGTTTCTCAAAATAAAATAACAAAACTGAAGGTCTTTGAAAAAACAACAGAAAGCACAAAACCTTCCGCCATTCTGAAGGTATTTTCAGAATACTCAGACTCTTTTTAACCATATTGATGAGAAAATAATTACGTCTGTTGTTAAAAAATTACAGATTGGGCATTTAATCTAATTTCATTATCCCCCACAAGAAACAACAACTCTTGTCTGTAAGCGGCTGAAGTTTCATTGTTCATGGTGGCACTGGAACAAGAATATTTCAGAACACCTCCACACGTTGCATTTTTGGCTGCAGAGCCTCAGCGTGTGACTCCAGGCCACTTCCAAAATCCACTTTGGTCAAGTTTTTACAAGCGGATGTGATCCAATCTGACAGTTTGGGGGGGATTAACGGAGGTTTGACAACAAGACATTGTGTCCAATGATATTGATCAAAGTTCACTTTAATCCTGTTAATTAAGGCAAAGAATAACACAACTTAAAAGAGAGGCTGGATAAAAGACTTACTGAAAGATTTTGATCTTGTAATTCTCTGTTGGTACTTTACATTTCTGATTTGGCCTCAGAAATGCTGCTGCTTCCAGCAGACCTCCAGAACTGTGCAGCTGATTGACAGCTTCATCAAGGCCTGAAGAGTGAAGGGCCTATTTGATGGACGTGGTGGGAGGTCTGTCTGACTGGTTGTTAATGCCCGCAGACGCCGACCTCTCCGACCTCTCTCCTCCCGAATCCAAATGTGAAAAGTGTCTTACAGATCAAAACACGCTTTCATCACCACGCTCACACTGATAAAGGCTGAGAGAGAGAAAAGGACCCAAAATCATTCAACTACCGTCTGTTCAGTAAAATCACAATCAGAATCAGTTATTGTTTTATTGTTATTTCCCTGATTGATTGATTAATCATTTGATGTATTGGTGACGTCACTGTGACGTCTTCAGACTTCTTGCTTTGTCAGACCAACAGTCCGAAACCGACAGATATTTAGTTTACAATCAAATGTAAGGCAGATCAAATCATCAGTGAATCCTCACATTTCAGAACCTGGAACCGGAGAATAATTGGTGATAAATGATCAGTCCATTATCAACATAAGTTACAATAGTATCCATATGTTAAATGTAAAAATGGACAGATTTGGCCATAAGGTGCCCTGAAAAAGATGGTCTCTCATTCATTTGCAGCCCGATTGAAGAAAAGCCTGAACAGTTTTTTGGAAGCTTTGACCCTTGAACTCTGCACTCCTCTTTTGACGGTTTGATCTAACGGTTGTAAGTTCAACAGTCAGTTCTATTTTTTTGCTAAACACAACAAATCAGTAAAAATGCACCAAAAACGAGGTGCAAGTCGTCATTTAAACGTGTCTGTGCTTCTGTTATCTTCAGCGCGTTTTGCCTCCGCGTTTACTTCCTCCTTCGATTTCACTGCCACATTTTTCTGCGTGCAGACAAAACCCAGATCCAGCACTTTATACAAAGTACAATGCTCCTCTATTACATCCGTGGCATGTAAAATATTTCCTCTTGAAGTTGCCACACATTTCCTCAAACTGCTTAAAAGCCATGATTGGAAACAGACAACTCGTGTACCTCTGAGTCACAGTAGCCCGAAATGTGTTTGAATCTTTATTATTTTCTTCCACTCCCAGCGGATGATGGCCATTTTTAAGTCTTTAATCAAACCGCTCTGGGAAGCTTTGCAACACAGCAATTTGGTGCGTTCGCCCTTCAGTCAGGCTTGAAGCTTCACTTTAAACCAAATGTTTGCGTATGTTTTTCTTAAAGTTATATGCATGGGAAAGTGCCCCTGCTGCCGGCTGCTGCCCAACGTTCCCTGTGAATAAATGCATGAATTTATGACTGTGTGTGTGTGTGTGTGTGTGGCATAGCAGTGGGGCTTTTCCGTCTTGTCAATGGAAAACATTAGTGTCATGCTCCCACAACCCCACCCCCCCCAGCCTCTTCTCCCCCCCCCCTCCCTCCCTTGTTTAATTCAGTCCATCAACACTTCCTCCTTCAGCCTGTTAGTGTCACACTGCATTTCCTCTCCGGCCTCAACCAGAGCGACTCACCACAATCGGCCCGGTTTTGGGTTTCCCTCAAACGGCAAAGGGCTTCAAAGTCAATAACTGCTTTTTTGATTTTTATTGACCCAAAGACTCGACTCCCCGTGACCCCCCCCACCCCCGGCCATCTCTGCCTAAATGCCACTCGCCCCCACATTTCTTTAAGGGGGAATGAATTACAGTAAGGAGGGACGACTGTGCCGAGGTTTGAAAGTGGCGTTGTCTTGTTGATTGCACCTGCAACTTATTTAACAAGGTGTTCAGAAGTGTCCAGCCTCCAGCACCTCAGAGCATCCCAGAACGTCTGGCTAAGCTAAGAGCTGGCTTTACTGCACTACATTTATCTGGTGGCTGCACTCACTTTGCAGATGCACGACTCAAAGTATTGGTTTTCTCTTGTAAAAATCGCTCGTCTCAGAAAAGGTAGACTTTTCAGGAACTCTGTAAAACGGCCTTGTCGTAGTTTGACGACTCACTGACTTTCAGACATTATCTAAAAGGTTTTAGAAAATCTAGTCAAACTGTTCCTTTGCTCCTTCCTCACTTCTCTCATTTCTTCTCTTCGTCAGCAGATTGGAAAAGATGAAAATGATGGCGTCTTCATCTGACGTGGAAACGTCACTTTTCTTAGTAACTTTACTTTCGATACTTGAGTGTGTTTTATTGCTATACTAATACACAAGCAATAATAGATTTGTTTCACTGTCGTATTTCTACTTTCATGGATACATGTTTTGTGACTAAATGTATTGGGGACTGTTTAGAACTCCTAGTTTGGAGTCGTGGAATTTGTCGGAAAGTGTTTGAGAGCTATATGTTGCAATAAGATGATGGGAAAAATAAGCTAAGCTAACTGGCTTGTAGAATCATATTTACTGCACAGACAAGAGCGTGGTATCAAATGTCTCATCTCTCTCCCCTCCAGAAAGTGAATGAGTGCACTTTCCAGATTGTCAAACCTTGAAGTTAAGAGAATCTCTGGAAATGAAGGCAAATTCATTGTCCTTTTATCCTGTAATTACTACTCATGGCCACAGTGGCCGCTGTTTGGCAAAACGTTATGAAGTCTTAATTGACTCGAAATAGAAATCTAAATATGGGCAGAATGTGAGATTTGGTGAAGCATTAAATCAAATAATTGTGGCAATTAAATAGTTTGCCTCAATGGAGTTTTACCTCATAAGGAGGATTTAAAAAAATAAGAGTGTGTTTCAGTGTGTCCCCGTGCGGGTGGAAAGGTGGAGAAAGAACAGACAATCTGTAGGTAATCAACCACCCAATGACTGCCTGTGATCTTTTTGGGGAAATCGACTCACTAATGGCTCGCCTTATGTCCTGTGTCATTTCCTTTTGATGTGATCGGCCGGTGATGATCAGTGATCTGGCTGCGTGTAGTAAAGAGCTCTCAGCAGGCACTTTTAATTACCAGGGGGACTGATTTTGGCCGTGGAGCCCACCTCGTCTGGTTTTTATTTCCAACTGCAGACTGACTGTAAAACAACACTACCAGCGCTGTCACCCAAAACCAAAGCTACTCATGTACAAAAGCAGCCCGGGCCCTGATTATCATTCTGTGTCGGGCATGTGAGCGACAGTTGCTCTGTTTTTACTTACAACCCCCTGCCTCCCTCCCTCCTCCTCATCCCTCTTTCCTTTAAGTATCTTTCTGCACACATAAAAACTGATGTCAAGTGCACACGCTACATGCTCTATCTCAGACAAATCAGAGCCAGGTGCGTCAGTAAGCGAGAGTTCATATTAGAGAGATATTGCAAACATCTGCATGTTCTGCGTGTCCTCATCATTTAGATCCCCGTGTGACAGTAAAAGGCCGCGGAGAGGAGAAGAGGGGAACACCCGCTAAAACGTAACTCTGCCCGGGTTTGCTCTGCTGCCAAAAGGCCTGACGGATGGGGCTCCGCTGCAGGAACAGGGAGCTGACACACACACACACACACACACACTTATTTTCCTGCCGCTTTGTGTTTCTCCCATTTCTCTCCCATTCTTTCTCTCCCCTCTCTCTCTCTCTCAAATTCATTTTCAAATTTTCACCACTGGCATCACCCTCATTAAAGGGGCACTCTGCTGACATACACTACATACACAGCGAGAGAGGGAGAGACCTATTATTTATATATATATCCTATTACTGTTTGATATTTTTGTTAGCCTGTATCAGTGTGAACAGACTCCTAAAAAAACACGGGAGATCCATAATGACAACAGGACACTTAGCATATGAAACGCAATTGCAGAATGCAGTCCTGATTGGCAGGACATGTTAAACGCTTTTGATGCTATCGGTGTCCTGATTGGTGGAAAACACTTGCAAGAAGGAGGAAGAAAAGCCTTTTGAACTGTTTGCCAGACACGCGAAAAAGTCTCGCTCAAAGAGCCTGAAGAGGAATGTTGACATGGAAAACCACAGCTTGAAAGAATGGACTGATAAGTATGCATTCATCAGGCCAACTTTCTGTAAAGCTACACCTGTATGCCCCATCAGCAATGAAACGATCCCTGTTGCAAAGGAATACAATCTTAGGCGTCACCGTTTCACAACGCACGCAGCTTTCAAAGGGCCTGACCCTGAGCAGTCCGACGCCTGTCAAAGAGAAACTGCCGCTGCGAATGGGGGGAAAATCAAAAAGTCATGCTAGATATCCTAAATACAGGAACGCATCTTTTTCCTCCTCACATTTTCTGAATTAATTTATATTCTGCGGGCCGGATGGGAAGCCCCGGGGGCCACCAGTTGATTAACCCTGCTCTATAGTAGTACAACGAGCTTGTCCTTTTTGGCTTTTAGTGAAACGTCTCAACAAGCATTGGATGGATTGTCATTAATTTTGGTTCAGACATTCACGTCCCCCTCAAGATGTCTTGTAAAAGCGTTGGTGATCCCTTTACTTTTCCTCTAGCGCCACCATCCTGTCAGAATTTCAACATGCCCAGTACTTTGGTTTATGGCCATATTCCTACAAAACTAATGATGTTCCCATTAGCCTCAATCGTACTTTGTGTTGAGTGGTAATTTGCAGATGTTAGCGTGCTAACATGCTAAACTAAGATGGTTATCATGGTAAACATATCTGCTTCACATCAGTGCTTTAGCTCAAAGCATCACGGTTTCTATGTACAGTCTCACAGAGCTGCGCTGTTTCTTTCCCCTCCAAAACTCACATTCTATCTTTCTGTTTTTTCGTTTTCTTTTTTCTGGCTGTCACTTGCTCCTCTTTCTGTACACTTCACGTTATCTCGCTTCACTTCCCCTCCTCTGCTGGCTCTTGTCCGCTTCCCCTCAGGCGCATCAGAGAATGAGAGAATGCTATCGGGACCTTTCCAGTATCTATAAAACTTTACCATCATGATGTGTTGTCGGATGTGTTGTCGGAAAAAAAAAACCGTGCATCTGCCCTCGCTGCCCTCTCGTGAAACCTTCACCCGAGGCCACAATCTGTAAGAGACCAGAAAGGTCAAGTATGGGAACTAAACCAGAGGATTTTGTTCAAAGTGCGGAAACACAACATGTGTATCCAAAGTACATGTGCTCAGACAGAGATGGGAGAGAGCGAGGGGAAATAAGATGCAGAAAAGGACAGATATGAGACTTCAGATGGGGGGAAAGTGGAATTATTGAACAATGAGTCTGTGTTGCTTTAACAAGTGAAATCTAATTCCATTCTTTGAACTTAAAGAGAAGAAAAGTGCAGGTTTTACTGACCAAACACTTAATACATACACATACCATTAGAACATTAGAATGTGTAGTCCTAAAACTAAAAAGTATTGGAGCTTTTAGTTCCTTTGCTATATTTGTCCCATGGGTTTTTTAATTTATGCAAATGAGCCTGAGCAACAAAGGTAGGTATGGTTACGCCAGTTAGTGGAATATCTCAACATGAGACAAACACAACGCCAAAAAAAAACGAGTCCTAAGTGCTAAATTACACATGTGACTGAAATTACTTTTTAACGTGATGCTGTTGGACCCCATTGTCCTCAAAATGCTGTAATGCAAAAGCAGACATGGGGGAAAAATCCTCACAGCTGATGTAAATTATAATAAGTGATGGGCAGTGGTGCAACAGCTGCAGGGACATCTTGGAAAACACATTTGTCAAGTTTAAATGTTTGAAAATGGTAGCAGCTTTCCAACTATGTTTCAGTTCCTGTCAGAATTAGTACAAAGTGTTTGTATAAAGTATTAGTACACAATCTGAGGGGACACAGATGACTTAAACCAGGATCTGCACGTGTGTCACTTACCTGTCATGTGTGCTAATATAATATCACCACAACAACAAAGAATCCGAACCCTGAGAGGTCGTCTGTGTTCGCAGTGACATTCAAGAAGACGCTGTTTGTCAGCGCACTGTCCTCCTCCTCCTCCATCACTTTGCTTTCTCACTCGGCTGTGTAATCCCTCTGAGGCAGTTGGCACACAGGCAGAAAGATCACTGAGCTCCTCTTTCCAATCACGTCTGAGTGAAATGTCCACAAAATTCAAGTACCGGAGTAAAGAGGAACTCGGTAACAAAAGAAATAAAATAATAACAAAAAATAATGATTTATTGTGCATGTTTCAAAATCAACAAATGAGCTGTTCTGGCCTTTACAAATATTTGCTGGATCACTGTCAGTGTTGAGTTGCAGCCAAGGTTTTAATGTTTAATTGTTTTAAAAAAACATACATACATGACATACAACTTTTCAAGTAGTTCATATTAAACCTTTGGCTTTTTGCATCAAGGTTTTAGCCCAATTTTGGACAAGGTGTGATTGAATTAAGACTTCTAAATAAAGTCTTCTAAATTTCAGGCTACTTTTGCATTTAAACAGGCGTCTCTAATATTTTGTCCGCTCCAATTTTAAAATACAGTTGAGTCAGCAGCCCTCTAAAACAATCTGAACAAAAACGGAACATTATAGCCTTCATGAAGGGAGGATTTACTGCAGGACTGTTGCATTAGACTGCATTATTTTAGCCAGGTGAACCCAATAAACTGGCATCTGAGCGTATTATTTACTTTTATTGTCCTGTTAGCTGGGATTGGCTCCAGCCCCCCCCTGCGACCCTTCGGGATAAGCAGTATGGTTAATGAATGAATGAATGAATGAATGTCCTGAGCACAAAGCTTAAAAGGATCCCTAAAAAGAGAGAAAAGTAGTTAATAAGATCCACCTAAACCAGCTACAATGTTAAAATGCTGCTCCTTAATGCCTTTAGTGGGATCTAGTGATTTTAATGCTGCTGAAACACTGATTAGATAAAATGAATATCTAGAAAGCTTTAAGCACAGTTTTAACGTAGATATCTAGACATCTTTCGACCTGAAAAATCAGTCAAATCAAAGCCAGCCGGGAATTGGAGGAAGGCAAAACTGCAAAAGAGCAAAACCCCTGCGGCAAAGGCTACAAATAAATCGCCACTAGAGTTTACTCGGCAAACAGAAGGAGCAACAAGTCAGTTCCCTCGCATGTCAGTCGGAGGGCTTTGAGCCGGCTGCCACCTGACTCCACAGAGAGGACAGGCTGCGTTTACCAGAGCAAACACGGAGGTCAAGGTGACAAGACATCACTTTTGCCCTCGACTAAACGCAAACAAGGGAGGCAAGTGTTGGAATTATGTCGGGTAAACACTTCCAAGGGAGCCGTTTGTTCCTTTTGCTGTGACTGTCTGGTATTTCTTGGACCGCCACATGTTGCAAACGTCTTTTGCAGATCTTGGTCAATGTGCTCATTCCTTTTATCTCGACTGCACTCTGGACATGTGTGAAACATTTAACAAAAAAAAAAAGAAACGCGAGCTCCCAGATACACCCGCCCCCTCTGATAACAACTGCTGAATCCTGTACTCGATTTACGCCCGGCTTTGTTTCCCCCTGCAAATATTTTTCTCCATCTCGCAGCAAATCTGCCACAGCGGGACACAGTGCAGAAACGCCTCCGTACGCCACTATAGAGACGGTGCATTCCAGTCTTTTGTCCTCCGCTGGCTGTTCAGAGCAGCTGCTTCACACCGCCCCCTTTTTTATATCTCACCTTGTTGTTTGGGGAGTGACGGCGAGGCCCTCGAAGAGCATCACACACATTCCTCCGCCCCGTCCCTCTTGATTGCCGTCCTTTTCTAAGGGGACGTGTACGTTGTTCAATGTCCACAGCCCCCCGGAGACAATGGCCCACTTGACCTTTAACCCCTCTGAGGAAAAGGCAGGTTTAATCTGATGTTGAGATCTTCCACTGCCATTGTCTGCGGGGCAGGGGACCCAATGTGGCTCTAGACTAGAGGTTATTCACTATATCTGCCCACCAATGTTTGCCCCAACCCCCCCAAAGAAGATGCCGCTCTCTCCACTTGTCTGCTGACCCTGTTTTCACCCTGCAAGCTGTCACTCACCCCGCTCGCCCCTTCAACGCCAGGGAGGAAAACTAACGCGTCTATAAATTCCAGACAACTTGTTGATGTCGATCAACAGCAGGTACAGTTTTCCGTGCTGGGACAGTTTGGGTGCCTTCAACAACATAAAGCAAACAGCCAGCAGCGTTGTTAGCGAGCAGCAGTCCACACGTAGAATAAAGCCTGGAAACGGGAGGAAACAGCTATCCTGTCTCCGTCCAGTGACCAAAAAGAATGAACCTATCAGCTCATTTAAAGTTTGTAATTAACACATTATATGCTGTTTGTCTGCTGGTGACGACACTTGTTGTTTTCACACTTTTTGTACAGATTAAACAAAAGAGAAACAATTAGTGACCTTTAGAGCTGCTGGTATGTGTTTCTTTTTGTGTTGGGCAGAGCCAGGCTAGCTGTTTCCCCCTGTTTCCAGTCTTTGTGCTAAGCTAAGCTAACCAGCTTCATTATCATACAGACTTGACAGTAGTATCTATCTTCTCATCTACCTCTCTGTTGTTCTCTTTTTTTAAACTTGTTGGTTTTACTTGTTTTTAATTTATTTTTGCTTATTGTCAACACTTCTGTTATTTTTTCTAACCATTCTATTTTACTGATGAGTTTAAATGTTGGAACCACAGTTCATCTGAGGTCTTCATTGATCATTTAAAGTACAGTTCACCAAATACTGGGACTAAATTAACCTTATAGAAGCTGTTAATGCCTGTCGCGATTGCTAAAAACTGGTCCGCAATTAAGACAAAATAGTATGATATATTACTAGTGAAAAAAATGTAAAATTAAGCTAATAGTAGTATTAGCAGTAAACAATTTGTAGTATAAGCAAATGAGTAAATTACACACTTTAACAAGAAAACCTTTTAAGTTCAAGCCATTTTAATTTGCCTGTTACTCTACATATCTTACAGTTTATAAGAATAGATTCGTTTGGTTAAACGATTTCTGCTGTAATAATGTGTCACATGGTTTGATGCAAAGGGTCGAATAAAATATAAACATTGCGGCATGACACCGAATCATCCAACCATTCAGTCAGTATCAATCAGTATAATATATTATTTTCAGATTCCAGTAAATAATGCAATATACAAAAAATAAGAGGCTAAAAATGTGCTATTAATGTTTTAAACGACAGTAAAGAAGAGTTCACCAAACAAAAACAATGTTTCTTCTTTGGTGAATAATTATTTCCTATCTATACATACAACAAAAACACTGATCGTACTCCAGTATTTCACAGTCTATGAGCAGAACGTAGCTGTCACGTTTCGTTACCAAAACATTACCCACATGTGTTTATTTGAGTCTGAACATCCAGATGTGTGACTCATGCCGTCTGGAAGTCGGAACAAAGCGGACAATAAAAAATGAAATAACTTATTAGTAGAACATAAATTATTATTTCCGTATCAAATATTTACACATGGTACTTTTGAACATCAGTGCATTACAGACAAAATGATGGAGCTCTTCAATAAAACCAACAAAAAAAAGAAACGGCGAGTAAACTGGTGATGGTTTTGGTGGAAGCGTACTGATGGTGGTTCAATCTAAAGAAAGGACTTTACATTCTCTCCAGCACTCAAGGACGTTTCCCTGAGTCATAGGCCAGGCGAAGTGCTGGAAATCTGCTTTTTGATCCTGGCAGAGAGGTCGACCCGGGAAAACCACATTTACCTGAAGTCTATCATCTAAAGTAGTAGAAGAAATAAGCCCCAAGAGTGTAACCATTTTGGTTCAGTCATCATTTACTATTTTTGATCATTAGAACCTTGTAATGAATTTGGACATAAAGGTATTAAGAACAATCATTGTTGGACTGCCTGTACGGCAAGGAGACGTCATGTTTTACAGGTTTCAGTGGCACGCTGTGCTTTGCATTGTAGCTGAATTGTTTTTACTAAAACGGCCAGAAAAGAGTCTAATCGCATATTTTAAATGTTCATATTAATGTAACCTTTCATAGCACTGCTAGCAGTTAGGTCTAACATAGTGTTAGAGTCCAGCGGCTGGTGAAAGGATAATAAAGTGGCACCAATTGATTTATTTTTGCTCCGCCAATAATTTCACAAGAGCAGATTCATTTTCTTTAAATTGTGGATATTTAATGTGTCTCGCTTAAAGGAATAGCTCAACATGTTTGGAAATGAATTGTTTGCTTGCTGAGAGTTACATGAGAAAATCAACACCACTCTCGTGTCTGTACGATGAATATGAAGCTACAGTCATGAGGCGGATAGCTTAGCTTAGCTTAGCGTAAAGACTGGAAACGGGAGGAAACAGCTAGCCTGGCTCTGTCTGGACGGTAACAAATTCAGCCTACTAGCACCTCTAAAGCTTACTGATTAATAGGCATGAGAGTGGTATCAATCTTCTCATCTCTGCCAGAAACCGACTAAGCATATTTGCCGAAATGTTGAACCTTTTGCGGATTTGGTGACATAGAAGCGATAAGAGTTTTCAGCAAGTTTATCTTATCGCACATGAATATGCGGTCGCTGTAGTGCTGACGTGGCCGGACTGGAACGTACAGAAAGAAGACAAACGTTTGAGGTATCGAACATGACCTTGTCGGGTGCATAGTTAGGAAAGGAAGTCTCTATCTTGCCAAACAAATCGAGCAGGTTTTCCTTGTTTCAGGCGCGGCCGTCCCACCACACACACACTGTAATACTGTTGGATTCCCACTAAGCAGAACGCCTGACAAACAGGGACGAGGTCAACGTCACGCACCTGCAGGATCTACTACCTACAGCCGCAAGACTCAACCACCATGTCCTCGTACTGTTTGTAGACCACGTTGTTTCCTGAATCGATGTAGAGGATGCTGATGGGGCTGAGTTTGGACGGGGCGCAGCAGCTGGGTGGCATGTTGCTGGGGTTCATTGAATTCATTAGAGTCTGGATGATGGCGTGGTTGGTGGGCTCCAGGTGGGAACGCAGGGGGAAGTCGCACACCCCCTCGCAGTGGTACGCTTCATAATCCAGTGGGGCGATGATCCAGTCGTCCCAGCCCAGATCTCTGAAGTTGACTTGCAGCGGCTTCTTGCTGCACCTGGATTTGGACTTCTTGCCGTGCCTCTTCCCGTGGCGGGTTTTGGGCGCTGTGGTCCTCCTTCTCCTGCTGGCTTTGATGCCAGAGCCCCTCTCTTTGGCCTTCCTCTCCAGACCCAGCAACGCTCTCCCCTCTCTCCTCTCACTGAAGAGGGTCTGCCTCTTCTTAGACCTGGTGAAGACCACCAAGATGGCTTTCTTCTGCTGAGGCCTGCCGTGCCTGTGCAAGCCCAGAAGGTGCAGGTCCAGCTCCCTCTCCGGGTTGTCCAGCATGGCCCTGAGCTCCAGGCAGAAGTGCTTCCCCTGGCTCAGGTGCTGCTGCTCTCTGAATGTTTCCCACACGTCCAACACCTCCCACTTCGGCCTTTGGGAATCCTGCAAGTCCAGCGTTTTGGAGTCGAGCAGCTGCCGGCCGTGGCAGGAGAGCAGCTGGATGTCGACGGGCTCCGTCTCTGACATCCTGAAATTCCCAGACACCTTGGTGTATATCCTGAGCTCGGCTCCCAGCACCTCCGCTCTTTTGGAGAGGGTTGAGACGTCGAACAGATACTGCTGCCTCCTCAGAGGGGAGAGTGGGAGGTCATCTGTGGAAAGCATTAGAACAGCAGGGTCAGATGCGTTCTCACGGGGATGATGTGCATACCACAGAGATGTGGGATCTGACAGGAAAAGCACTGCCTGCGCTGAATTAACCTGGGAGACAGAGTATGTGAGTCGTGGGTGTTCAAAATCAATCCTACCTGCACACACACACACATATATACAGTACTGCTCCACATACCATGTCCACTATCCACAAAACTTGCAATGGTGTTTGCAGCTTTTGAAGACCGGAAGAAGCTGGCGTTGAGTCCCAGCCTCTCCGCCGTGGAGAAGGTCTTGTATATGGACAGCATGTAGTCGTGAGGCTCAATTACGTCTTTAGCTGTTGCCTTGCTGTCGACGGACGGCGGCGCGTCAAGCTCCCTGACGCGCTCGGAGGCTTCCCGTCCGCCAAAGATCGTCGCCGCCTTGCTGCCCTTCGGGGCGACGATGGCAAGAGCCTGGACGCGGGGCACGGCGCAAACAGACGCAAGAGCCGCGCAGAGAACGGCGAAGCGGCGGGAATCCATCCTCCGCCCTCGTCCTGACTTCAGAGCCGGAGCCGGAGCTGTGGCCGGGGGACCGAAGCCGCAGCTGAACTCTGCATCCGCGCCGCAGCAAGTGGCCGCTCCGCAGGGTGCGCACAGCTGAGGAGGACAGGCGGCGCAAAGGTTCTAGGAAAAAAACACAAAAAGAAGGGCGGAGAGCAACAACGCCCACGTTGTGCCGGAGCGCAAATTAAGGCTGTAAAACGAGTTGTTGCTCTCCACCTCCCTCCTGGCGGACGGCAGATGTGCGCCGGGAAAGATGCCCGTCGACTGCTGGTGCAAAAACCTGCCTCCACAAAAACCAAAATGTCTCCTAATTTTTTTTATTTAGTTGTTTTTTAAATTTTTTTGGAGTTGTCTCCATTTTAAAAGTTGCTCTCTGTTCAAGCAGCACTTTTAAATATCGCCACAACTGCGCCTCATTGCGTCATGAATTCCGGAATTTATCACGGCGTCTACCGCCCTCTAGTGACGCACAAACGTATCGCGTTCAGACGTTCAGCCAATCAGCTTCCTTCAGCACCATGGACAGAGTCCTAACTCGGCATTGGACAGTTGATGACGCAAAAAACCGTATTTAACCATGAAAAATGTACTTTAATCAAAAGAGAATATAGTTTCAAACAACCATCAACACAATGCAAACTTCACATTTTCCTTCATCTTGATACAGATTCAAGCAGAACCCTACTGCACCGGTTTAAAAATGGAAAGTCTATATGACTCTCACACCTGGTGTATAATCATATCAAAGAGACATTTACACGTAATAAAACAAAACAGAAAGACAAACTTTGCACAGGGAGCAGTGGGTGCGCTCATGTTGACCTTTGAGACATCACTCGCTGATTTTCTACCTCCCATCCCAATAACATTGTTTTAACATTAATAGAAAATTGATCTTCATAAAGCCCTCTTAGCTTCACAGAACTATCTAAGAGCAGCACGCCACAGCGTAGCTAACGCTGACCAGAGACAGGCTACTGATGAACACGGCGCTGCTGGAGTTGAAGATGCTCCAGTCAGTGGTGGACTGTGATGTGATGTGCTTGTGGTTGAGGTGGACGCTGACTCAGTGACGATGCCGTTGGTTGGCGGGGTCTGGGTGGTCGGGGTGTTTTTGATGGTGAAGGCGCGTGACTCCGTGCCCAACTCCTCCAGTGTGAAGATCATGGTCAGGTTATCGCCTGCAGGGAGAGGAGAAATTATTGTGGTGATTTGAAGTGTAAACTCACTTTAATCTGAAATAGGTTTCTAGCCGTTTGCAGGATTGCTTTTAAAAAGCACGACGCAGATGTACCGCTGTTGAGAATGAACAGGTCGGTGAAGTTTGCCCAGCAAGTGCTGAACAGGATGGTGGTGTTTCCTTCCAGTCCACCTACGCTGTTTCCACTGGAGTCCTTCAGGCTGGCTGTTACAGTGAGATTCGTTACTCCCACAGAGACACAGTTCCCCTGCAGACAAAGACACAGGCCAGCATTTACAGACAGCAGCTACTTCCACATGCAGCTATCTGCCATAACTTTATGGCCACCAACAGGTGAAGTGAAGAACATTTATTAAAGTACCTCAAAATTGCAGTAATGTACTTAGTTACTATCCACCACTGCTTGTTTCAATGATACAAAGTGCATCGATGTGTAATATATAAACTGTATTTTCAGCTTTGGTATGGCTTTGCACATTATATACAGTAATGCTATACCTTCTGGTGTGTGTCTCCTTTACTTTTCCATAGTTTATTCTATAACATCCTGTAATACCTGATCCCATTAACTCCACTTTCATTCTAACAGTTAAACCAAGTTTAATGTTGGTGTTCAGCTTAGTTTGATCCAGAATAAGATATTTATGGGGGCTTGGGGACTTTGTACAGTCCTTAATGTACTCAGTAATCAAGATGGGGAGGATGGACAAGTTGAGAACAGAAACAATCGTGAACAAGCCCTTTCTTTTCTGTTAAGTTTCTCTCCAAGCAACCCAACTTGTCCAATCATCAAAAAACTCCACTGAGAAAAAGGGACAAATAAACTCCAAACCAAATTCTTTTTAATAATAATATGTTTTTAGGCTTCATTTTATGCCTTTATTAAATAGCGACAGTGGAGAGATGAGAGGAAATCAGGGAGAGAGATGCAACAAAGGTCCCGAGCTGGATTCAAACAGCTCGGCAGTAATATTCACTCCTGAGCTGCTATGAATCACTGTTTGTGTCCTTCAAATCGTCCGATTTAAAGATGGATCTGTTTGGAGATGCATCATTGCCTCACTTGATTGTCCACAGCCATGAGATTGGGCTGCTGGTACACGGGACCCACAAACTCCCCGGCTATTGGCTCCACCATCAGGAGCAGGTCAGACACCCTGGCCAAGTAGCTTGCTTTAGGCTCCTCCCTCGTCACTTCTGTTGTGGCCTCCTGAGATTTAACAGCATAAAAACATCGAATCGGTGAGCACTCATGTAGAGCTGTAGTTTTCTACTAAGCAAATGTTCTTATGACTGAGTCTTGACGTTCACCTTGTTCCAGCTGGGGTCAGATGATGGAGGAGGAGGTGGCATGATGCGTATCGAAGACACGTTGAAGCCGATGGACTGACTGAGTTCTCCAGATACTGCTGCCTGACCCAGGTTATCAACAATGCTCTTCAACAACACAAAGTCATCCTCATCTTCAGCAGATACAGGAAACAGAGAGATGTGTGGCTGTTAGAGGGATCTGAATTTATAGGTCAATGTTCACATATTGGACATTTAAACAGTGTGTAAATGTAACATATGTGTTACATCAGCACAGAAACAAGACTTCTTCTGCCACTAACTTTTGGTGCTTTTGGTGGTTTGCTGGACTGCAGGTTTCTTGATCTCCACCTCAACCTTCAGGCCCGTGGATCTCTTCCTGCGTCGCGTGCCTCCATCCTCCCGGATGATGTTGGTGATTCGAATCATATTTGAGGGAATTTTGAGGAACGTAGCGAGGTTCTGGATCAGGTTTTCTCCAAAGAACTTGTCCTCAGTCATGGCGGGCAGCTCGAAGGAGATGAAGAGAACTTGGGTGGTTCGGATCTCCACCGGTGTGGAGCCTCTCAGCACGACCTTCATCATCTTGGAGTCCTGGTCGAAGTAGTTTGTGCCCACAGTGGCATTCAGTTGGGGGACGTGTTGATCTTGAGGGATAAAATGAAGAATTACATATGATGCTTAATCAAACTTCAATTGTACTACTTTGACCCTCATTCTTTACCTTCTCCATCGAACATGATTCATCTATCCATTTGTAACATCTACATATGTACTAAGAACTTCGACCCTTATTTTCTTTGGATTATTGGTTGCTTTAAATGTGTAAAATTAGGCAGCACTTGATTATTTGGCAGATTATCAAGGTATAATATCAAGGTCATCATTCAATCATTTTAATGAGTATTTATCCAATTTTGAAAACAGAGCAGAAATTGTAGGCCAGATGTTAAAAAATGTTTCTGGCCGAACCAAGAGGAGCTGAATACTGTAGCTGTTTGAGCTACATACTGTAGCTCCGTCTCCAAAAAACAGACCGCTTGCGACTTAATCAAATGCAAAGAAACATGACCAAACGTGTTCTGGCCTACTCCACATATGTGATTACACAAATAAGAGCAAAACTGACAGATCATAGTGTTTAATAGATACTGTAGGCCAGGGTTTGTCAACTGGCAGCCCCCCCCCGGGCCACATCGGGTGCGCCAAAGCTTCCCTCCGGTCCGCAGAATATAAATGAAATCAATGTAATTTTGTATAAAAGTGAAAATGTTAAACACTAATAGACTCTGTATATAATAACGGGTCTCTCTAAATTAAAATGTCCGGCCCCCACATTGTCTGCTTTGAAAACATCTGGCCCTTGGACAAATGTAGTTGATGACCCCTGCTGTAGGCCCTGCCCTGTCTGTTTTATTGCCATGTAAAGTTAGTACCTGCATAGATGGGCTTCTTCAGGGTGTAGTCCGTGTTGTCAGCATTCCACTTGGCATTAGTCGGAGCAACCAACTTGTTGGCAACGTACACATCCAACCGCTGCGGCTTGGAGTAGAAGACTGACACCATGATACTCTGCACAAATCCAAAAACAACAGGTCTGTTAGTGAAAAGTAAAAAAAAAGGAACTAAACTGAAGATGAATATGTTTGACTTTTGGCCCAGGGGTTTTTGCTCTTGACGTTTCTAATGTTGTTGACTTTAATCTTTAGAGCAGAGTGGTGTTCTCCAGGTTGTACACTGACCTCAGATGGATCAGCGTTGAGCATCATGAGGCGAAGTTTCTGAGGGCTGACGCTGGTGAAGAAGACGTCGAAGGAGTGTCCAGTTGCCACGATGCTGTGGAAGAGAGACACTCTCTTCTGGCAGGTGTAGCCTGAACACCAACTGTGATCCTGAGGACCTGCACACACGGAAACACACACTGAATTAAAGACACAGTCTTTCTGTTTTAAAAAAAAAAACAGATTTTAAAGAGATTATTTTCTGTCAGAACTACAGAACTCATCTCACCGTTGATCAGATCCAAAAAACCATCTCCGAGCACAGCGACGGGGGACAGACGTCTGGTCTCCGTGTCCGAGTCAAGACTCTCAATCACCAGCATCCTGTAGTTCAGCCCAAAACACTTGTAGCTCTGCCAGGAACTCATGTAGACGCAATCTTTCCTGATCACACCTAAAGACAATGAAGCAACACAGCATTTATTTCCTCATAAACCTGCCAGTGGAAGGGTCACACAGGTAGAGGTTATAATAATACTTTTAATAATTTTACAGTAAACCATTTGACTCTCTGCACCAAACACAAAGCATAAAACCAATAAACTAATGTATTAATTTGAATCTGTAGTGCTCATACTGAACCATGAATTTAAAAAGGAAATCATTTTCTTGAATTGCCTGAGAATTGCCTTTGTTCTATTTATTGAGAAGCTTTCTGCAGAGAGGATCAGACACACAAAGCCAAAACACTACATGAGCCTGAAAAAAATACAATGTATCATTCACCTTTATAAAGAAAACATGCAACAAGAATAGCAGATGTCTGTTAGGAGCCCCTCCCTAACTGAAAGTTCAGGTCAAGGTCTTTAGCAGTGGAAACATACTGCTATTCAGCAGACAGTAGAAAGTAGGCATATGAAAGTAGACATTGATATTAAAGTCTGCACGAGTGACCTGCACCATAGCACACCTGTGGATGTAAAATGTTTAGATACGAGTTAGAACCTTCTACTGCTGCCCACATTGAGAGAAGCGGCGTAAATAAGAAGATGAGAACAAAGGACTGTAATTTTGTTGCTACACCCTCCGTTGGTCTGGTTACCTTTGTTTGGAGCGATCTGGTTCACAGGGATGCGGCTGCCGTTGGGCAAAGTGAGCATGACTTTCGGGATGCGGTAGTCGCCCAGCCCCCTCCTGGGATCGCGTCCCCACTCGTACTCAGACTGGGGCACCACAGCTCCCACTGCGCCCAAGAACGAACCGTCCAAGTCTGTCAACAAGCTCTTCTTCTTTGCGTCACAGTCCATGTCCACACAGTCAGCCGGGTTCGCTTTCCTGAAGCACAACAACGTGAAGTTATCGATTTTATTTCAACAAACTCAAAACAGTGGAAGGATGTCATCTAAATCTTTAACTGACTGTTTGAAATTTGAAAATCAACAACTTTGAAAACATGTTAAGGTCACTCTTCAACACTAAAAATTAAATATTATTTCCCACGTGCAATCCTGGTATCTGTTGATGTGCAATGATGTACCTCACATCAGGCCTGTGGATAAAGACTCTGGCCTCCTCTCTGCTGTCAATCATCGTTATGCCTGAGACCTGCACAGGGTGCTGCAGGTCCTCGTTGAGCGGGTTGGTGATGAACATGATGTTCGTCTCGCTGGAACAGACGTTTCGGAAACTGACAAATGTCGTGTCTAGAAAGGGAGCAAGAGAAATGAGGAGTAGGGAATATGGTCTTCAAATCACTGTGGAGTTTGTTTTACAGTATCATAACCTAACAGGGCCTGAACTCACTCTCAACTGTCATCAGTCCTTTGATGGCATTGTAGTTGTTGTTCAGATGATGAGCCTTTACTGGAGCGCTGTTGTGACTGGATCCAAAAGTCGGCCAACAGATTCCAGATCTGCCACCTGCACAGAGTGAAAACAGAGTCACAGAGTAAGGGACCTGGGGGACGGACATTAGAAGAAATTGTTTTTCAAGCGCTTCAGACTAAGACAGAGGAAAAAGGAACAAAGTCAGTTGATGTCACGTAATCTCCCTTATAAGCACATCTGCCAGAGGAGTACAATGCAGTGAACTAGCGTGTGGTGCGCTTAGTCTTTTGTTTATTGTTTTCTTTATTATGTACTCTTTGACCGGAACCAATAAAGCGCGTTGAAGCAAGGCCGTGCCCGCAGGTCCCTTATGATCGAAATAGCCAAAACAGGACCTTTTCAGTTTAATCAGCCTGCATTTACACGGGAAAAAAGGATCAAATTCCAGCACTTTTCATTTACCTTTAAGTTGACCTTTAAATGGTTGGAATTACACAATTACAAGGTCTTTTTAATTTATTCGAGATCTTTGTTAAGTCAACATGTCTAGGTTTGAATTTCTCCTTCTAAAATCTGTGTCCGTATCAACACAAATCTCTACCTCAGAGCTATCAGCAGGATGTCAGCTGAGACTTTTAACTTGGGGAATTTGAAAATGCAAATCCAAAAACAATCAAGGCCCTTTAAAGCCTGTTGCAACCCTGTATAGCCATTCTCTTAGCCTAAGAATGTCATGGTATTCATAAATTAAAACATGAAAATCATTAAAAACCTGTTTACTGTACTTTGTAGCAGTGATAAGTGGTGTTTTTGAAGCATTGGGGAGTTTGCGCTGTACCTTTGAGAGGCCTTGGGGCTCGATGGCTCTCGCTTCTTTTAATATTGAAGTCACTGGAGGCCATGGTGTCTGAACAGTTGAAGCCCGGGCTGCTGCCAACAATCAAAGCATTCTGGGAGAAGATGAGCATGAGGAGTATGAAATCTGTCAACTACTGTGCAACTAAATGACATGTGATGACTATGAGAAATCAGGAAAGAGGAAATTCGGGAATGAGTGAATCAAAATAAGCCTCCTCACCTGAATGTGTACAGTCTTTTTGGCGTATGCGTGAGCAAGAGAAGGAGGAGCGAAGATGAGCGGCATAATGCCCATCCCGTTGTCCACCAGGGTCACGTTGGAAACAACAACATTCATGATGGCCTGTGAAGGGGAGAGGAAGAGGTCGAAGGTGATCTTTTGTCATTTCTTGTGAATAACCTAGGTGATCGGAATCCTGCGGCTCCTGCTTTTTAGTTTCTCAGGAATCCTAAACTCAAACTCTTGTAAATCTTTGTCTGTGAACTGAACAAAACTCACCAGAGTTTCTCACACATTACTGGAGCAAACACATAACATAATTTATCTTAAAAACAGAGCAGAAACAGAATTATTTCATGTGTGTCGCCTGCGACACACATGAAATACCTCACGCTCCACAACCATCTACCAAATTCTAATCTACACTCCCAATTTGGCAGCCTATTTAAGATAAATTTCCCATCTCACCCTCTGACTGTCAATGTCACTGCTGCCCTGCATCAGTATTGATTGCCTGTTCTTTCAACCCCCACCATCCTCCTGTGTGCTCCAGCTGGGGAGGTTTAATGTATTTGCTCATTACTCCCCAATATCTCTATGTAAACATACCTGCGGGGAGTGACAAGGTCAGAGCGAACCTCACCAAACTCTATGTTCTGCTTCTATAATAAACATTTCCAGCGTGAGTTGTGTGACCGCACTTCCGTTAAAATGACTCCCATCCTCAGCGACACTAAAGAGACCCAGGAGCCCGTTTCACATAAACAATTTTTCAAACAGATTGCAAATGGTGGCAGCGTCATGTTTCACAATAGATTGTTGCTCACAAACTGCTGATACATTTGACAGCCCTTCAAGGCTTTGGCACGCTCGCGCAGGGGTTGCAAGGATGCCATTTGCTTTGATGAGCGAGAAATGTCAAAATGAGCAAAAAGACAAATGATCTCATGGTGAAAAGTGTCCTGGATTTATAAAATAGTCTTTGATCCCTAGAACGTTCATATGTGGTATATAAGTGCTACACTAAATGCATTCTAGGCTTTACTAAAGTCCTTCTACAGTCATCTGGATCACAGCTGGCTGCCCATTTTGCTCTGTAAATCTGGTCTCTATTGTTGTAAATGTGTTTTTTACTTTTCCTGACACTTTACATGACCTGATCAGGCTAAGACGCACCCTAACTCTACACTGTTGCCTCTTCGTGCGGTCAGACTCTGTCAGAGCATTGCTTTGTGAATGATTTAAGAACATAAATCTAGGTAAGTGTCAGAAGTAGGAAGTTCAGTATTGAAACCTGGAAGTAGATGCCGTGGTCAAAACTCCTCCAGACGAAGAAGTCCTGGATGAGGCTGCAGCCGGGCAAACCGTCTTTGTTCAGATAGACTCCGAACAAACCGCCGTGAGCCTCGTTGTGAATCCACCTCTCGTTCTTGTTGAAATTATGTCCATTACCTGGACACGGTTCACCATCGATGCGATAAGCGACTCTCTCATAACCTGCCACAATGTTATGCTGCAGCACAATATTTGTTCCCTTGTTGACCTGAAGCAAAAAACAGTGCAGATCATAAATGCAGTGATCAACTTTTATAGTAGAAGTGGTTTAGCTTGTATTGAGAGAGGACGGACCTCGATGGCAGCATTCCAGGCGATGTTGAACATCTCCTCTCGGTCCTGGTATGATCCAGGCCACAGCGTCATCATCACTAGGTTCCTCCTCACTGTTATCTTGTCGCCCCAAATTCTGATACCTGCAAACAGGGATGCATTTTAATACTTTATAGAGTTCCTGTTCAGTGCTGTGGGAAATTCTGATAATCTGGCCCCATGTGTACAGTGTTCACCTTCTCCCACAGTGTGGTGGATGATGTTATCATCAACGTTCAGTCCCTTTGTCTGAAAGACTCCGATGGCTGGAGAGAAGCCGTCATGGAAAGCACAACCCTGAATGTACGAGGCTTCTCCTGAAACCTTTCAACAATGAAGAAAAAAACCCCAATATTAATTCTACATTTTACACATTTAACAGAGACTTTCTCCTTTGTAGTAAACTACAGTACAACAAGTCCAAAGAGCACCTAGTGGTCCTGCTGAATGTCCAGTTACATTTCTATACAGTTTCTTTAATTTTGTTATTGTTCTGATATAAATATATTTTTTTTATGTTGCTTTAATGTTGCACCTTGATTTAATACATATTTAGCCTCCACATTCATGTTTGATTTAATATGCATGTAGTCTTGTAGTCCTTAGGTTAATGTGTGTGTGTGTTGCTGTACCTCTCCCAGGTTAAGGAAAGCCACAGAGTAACGAGGGTCAGTGTAGTCACTCCAGCCTTCCTGACCAGAGTGGAAGAACTCCACGTTCCTGATCTGAGCTGTGCCTTTAGAAACAAAATATCAAACTATGATGTGTTTAATGTGTTTAAATAATAATTTGGGCACAATGTAATCAGTAAGAACACAGCTGATGATTTTTGGCTACTACATGTCCTATATGAAACAATTAAGAGTATTAGCAGATAAAACTGCTGATTTTACAGATTTGGTTCAACCTTTTATTTTACTTCAAAAACTATAATGAATGATGAGATCCTCAGCTTGTGCTGAGTTACACATGCAAAGGACTTTCAATGTTTCAAAAAGGAAAATGGTAAAAGCACATAAAAAAACCAATTGCAGACTATCCTGGGCCTAATCACCTTTAAACTGTCCTGAGAGACACATAGGTCTTTACCAGTTTGGTAAATTATGTTACAGCTAATTAATCTAATACATACAGTGAACACAATATTCTGTAAGAAGAGAAATCACATTTTATGCACTTATTAAAAGAGCTTACCTTTATAGTCGATTCCAGCCAAGGAGTAGGTGCCCACCAAAAGTCTGGCTCCGAAGGACTCCTGCATCATCTCTGGATACTCCTGACCGATGATTTTTATGTTTCTGGTCAGGAGGGCAACATCAGCCGCCAGAGTGTAGGAGAACGACGTACCTGAGACAGAATGAGTCTCGCCTGACGAGAGAGAGGTCAGTATATAAACATCCACACCACGACATCGTACACATCCATAAAAGCTGACAAACTAAAGTTGTGAGCTGAATTTGCTTGATTGGTTATGGATATTTTGACATTGCTGTTTGATTTTCCAAACAATATCTGGAAATAGCAGATCAAATTAGATCAATCACTTAAAAAAGCACTTTTTTATGTAGAAACCTTTATAATGTGACAATAAGCTGCATAATAATAACGATAACATTATTTATATAGAGAGACATATTAGTTGTAAATGTTCTTCATTCAAATGTAAATGTCACAAATTATATTGCTATTCTGGAAACATGTTGATGTTGAACTGACCGATGTGAGTGTGGGTCAATGGCTGGTTCAGAGTCAGGATGCGGCGGTCTGCTGACACGGCGGTGATCTGACGTTTTTCTGTCTCCCACACATTGTAGCTGGTGGTGGAGATGCCGAGCTCGTCTCCAACCTGCACACGCAAGCAGACATGTAACAAAATGCCTGAAACAGTAGCTTTCGTAGTAGTTGTATTACGCTGTAGTGCTAAATGTACGCTGTAGTACTAAACGCTGAGATAGATTGGTGTAGTTTTAGCCGTGTCTGATATTATGTTAAGGCCTGAAGTTACAGACTTAATCACATAATACAGCTTTTTTCAAAACACAAATATGGGGAGCTGAGAACAGCCGTGCTTGCAATGACTTTTTTAATAACATTATCTCGGGATAATGGCATTCAAAATTTTATTGCAAGCATGGCCGTTCTTGGCTTCCATAGAGTTACAGTATGATGCATCATCTATGCATGCTGGCATGGCACTTCTGATCTCTGATAAACATTAGAAGTAAGCTAATAAGAGGAAACAACCTCCTGTTTTCTCATGATAGCAGGTTGATTATCTAAAAAAAGATTAAAATAATAATAATAATTGCAAGCACGGCTGTCTGCTTCCGTACATCTCAAACACTGATTTTCAGGTGAAAAAGAAATCACACTGACCTGCCAGTCAACCGGCTGAGTCAGGGTCAGGGTGTTGGATCCAGTCTTGGCGGTGGCAGCGAGTTTGGTGTGGTAAATGTTGTGAGGTTGTCCATAGAGCTCCAGCCTACCAAACACGCCTGTGGTTCAACAAAACACACACACACACACACACACACAACAGGTCAGCTCTGAAACATGTGACACCACAAAGTATTTTCATTTCATCATTTTATAACATCACTTCTTTGTCAGTGACAAATTGTCTTTTACATGAAGCTCAGTTATAGCATTTTATTAAATTATCAGGTATCAGGTTACGATTAAAATTTAGGTTTCTTCAAGCAAAAAGCAAAAATAATATACTGTAAAATATTTTAAAATTTGGATAGGAGATGGTTACTTTTAATGACTTTAAAAATAAATGTATCTTTAATATATAATAGACAGCACTGAAAAAACAAATTCTGACAGTTGAGGATTTGTTTGATGTAATGTTTGATATTTTTGGAAGCTGCTGGGGATCCTGGATTGAGGATGTATGACCATTTAGAGTTTATATAATGATTTCTTTTTATTTTACTTTGCTTCTTTCCCTCTCTTTTGCCTTAATTTTATTTTCTTTAAATCATTAATCTAATTAAATTTGACATATATGCACATACACTATGTGGCTGTGTCTGAGTAGGTATATGTATGTACAGTATATGTAATATGCAGTATAAATATGTGTGTGTTTTTATTCATTCAGCATTCAGTTGTAAACTTGAAATGTGATGGGAAAAAACAAGTACACTGTATTTTATGTAAACCCGTACTACATTTCCTGATAAATACATTATTAAATGTACTGCACAATATATTGCAAATATATTTAGAGATGTGTGACCATTTGTTGATCGCCACATGTAGAAAATATATTTGTAATGCATAAATCTACAAAGTTCTGTTAGCAAGTATCATATATACGACACTGAAGCTGAATCTGATGCTGTTTTCTTACTGTGGCAGTTTGCATTGCGTTATGCCAGTTTTACTGTTATACTGACTCACTATTTACAGTTTATTGTTGTGAGTATTATTCCAGGTGATACCACACATAAATATCATTCCTTTGTATAAGAAGCTGTGCCTGATAATGAGCCTCAGTAAAGGTTGACCTCTGCTTCTGTGTTTCTCTCTCTAACCCAGAGAGCCACTGTAGATGAGCAGCTGGCACATAGATATTAAAACATTCAGCGCTTTAGTCCTTCTGAGCTTTGCACTTACCCAGGACTTTGGATCCCTGGTTGGGTCCGTTAGGCAGAGGCCAGTCAGGAGTGTGGATGTTCCCTCTTAGTTTGATGTGCAGCTGACCTCTGAACGGCTCATAATCCCTTCCTGCGATCAGCCGGCCGCCCTGAAACAGCAGGAGATGTAAACGTCACCCCACTCAACACACTGTACCAGGCATCAACTGTCAATCACACTGTGATCTCCTTTTACCTAGATTATCTATTGATTTATTTTGACATTATGTAGGAGACACTCTACTTGTCTCTCTGTTCAGTTGTGGTTAACTGTTGATGCTAAAGGTTAGTTGCAGTATTAGCTGCAGCATACACTAAGTGAAACAAGCTCTGTAGTAAATCTTTGAGTGATTCCACCTGTATATTTTCTTTTAGGTTGTTTAATGCCTTTATTATGTTGTGTTTCTGCACTGCTTTGGCAATATACTATAGATTCCTGTTATGCCAATAAAGGTTATTTGAATTTGAACTACTCAGATCTTTATCTAATAACTCTGACATTTAAACAAAAAATCCTTTAGAATGATAAAATACAATTAATATAAAGTTGCCACTTTATCCCACCTTTCTTACTCACCTGTACACAGCATTAAGAGTGAGAATAAGTTCTCAAAAGATTATAATATACTGTATAATATATATATATAATCTGAATAATCATGAAAGTCGGAGAGACACACACACTTCCACAGTCTTTCACAAATACTTAATGTACACTTTCTAGATTTTATTAATTGCACCTTCTTTCTTTTTATTTTGTTATATCATTATTACCTGATGCTTTGGCAGTATTGGTTTGTTACATTCATGCCAATAAAGCATTGAACTGACATTACTGATTACACTGACCTGGATGGAGATGTAAACAGCGTCTACCACCACAGTTCTGTATTTAGGTGCGGCTCCAGCAGCCCGTCTGCTCGACAAGCTGTTCATGGTATCGGGGATCTCAAGAACTCCGATGACCGTCAGCTTGTTGAGTCGAGGAGTGTCACAGTCCAAGACGACCCACTTCCCTGTGGGACACAATGGCATTATAATAACAGTATAGCACTACAAGATCCGGTTCAAACTGAATCTTTGGTTGTCACTGAGAATTTGCAAAATAAAAAAAACATAACACAATATTTCTTTATAATCAAAATGTATCACCAGACAAGGTTGAGGCGTGAGAGATTGTCTTTTAGTTAGTTACTGTATGCTCCTTCATCTTACAGTGAAGGAACTTATGATGTCACGCAAAAAGGCAAAATAAAGGACAATGAAAGGTTCCCCATTTGCTGTCCTTTCCTTTTGTTTATTGACGTTTTAGACAGTACCTGATGGGATGACCACATCAGCGCCCTCCACTGGTGCAGTGAAGTTATTTTCAGCTGAACGTTTCCAGAAAGAGGCATCACACCACCGGCTAGAGAGAAACACACAAACAACATAACTACTACTTTCAGTTTTGAAAATATGTAGTGACCTTTTTTACTTGTGATCAGTAGAGTATTAAAAATCATCCTCCACCAACAGCAACAAAAATGCTGCTCACGCGTTCATGCATCCGTGATAATAACCCTATAATATATATATATATATATATAAAAACACATGAGCTGAATACCTCCTGTTCATGAATAACCTGTTGTAGTCAGGCCAGTGGGTGGAAGAGGGGGAGAGAGTGGCTGGAGGTGGCGTTGCTGGCGATATGCAGTTGAGGTGGAAGCAGTGGTAGACCTTCAAGTTCACCGTGGAGTCAATCATGGAGTGGTCAACGCTGTTACGACGCCTGTGCTGGCTGGTCTTCCCAGACACTGCAGACACAGAACCATGTCAAATAAACAAAGACGCAAAAATTCCTCACTCACTGATCGTTTCTCTGCATGTTCTTGTGAATGTGATTTAGTGGTGATTAAACTAGAGGACAAGCTATGAACGCCAGTCTGAGGTCACTTTTTAAACAGTCACTAAAGCACTTAAAAAAACTCATAACAGCTTAGTATGATTTAAGATATGCATTTATACCAATAACAATAACACAGATAACACAAATAATGGCAATAACTTGGTTTTTAATCTATCAATATCAATTTTTTTTGTCTATAAAATGTCAAGAAACAGTGAAACATGCCCATCACAAGTTGCCCAAATCCAATTTTACAATGATATAGGAAATCAAAAAACAAAACATGAAATCGTCACATTTGAGGCAGTGTTTGAATTTTTTGCCCTATAAAAGACCTAAATTATTAATTGATCATTAAGATTAGTATTACAATGAATAGATCCATGTTACAGTGTGTCTAACCGATGTAGTAGAGGTTCCTTGAACTGTTGTTGAAGTACCAGTCTCCGTTCTTGTTGCTGCTGAAGCTTAGTGGCGTCAATGAGACCTTCCTGTCGTCGATGATATGGAATCTGTTTGGACTCTGGGTGAAGTTGTGGTTGATGATCAGATATTGATTGGGCTGAGTGAGGGGAAAAAAACATCAGTGTATATAGGCATACAAGCTGCTTTATGAGTTGATGCACATTTATGGTATTGTCCTGTTATTTGCTTGTGTTACTGTGATGTGAAGGATCTTTCGTGCACCTTGAAGCCGTAAAATTTAGCAGCATAAGTGATGTTCACGATGTGGTCCATGTCGTTAAAGTACCAGTTGTATGTTTGTCCAGAGGGCAACATGGCCATCCAGCCAAACGTATGAGTCATTCTCTTCTCCAAATAGGGAACCACACTGGTGCCTGTAATAGTGAATTGTTATAAAACAACACTTTAAACAGAAAAAATAACAGGCAGCAGACACATTTATAAATACTTATTTATTACGCAAGTGTTCAGTAATATTCAGTATTTGTCAACAATTCTAACTTCGCTATAAAGACACAT
Source organism: Gadopsis marmoratus (assembly GCA_036023855.1). Classification (NCBI taxonomy): domain Eukaryota; kingdom Metazoa; phylum Chordata; class Actinopteri; order Centrarchiformes; family Percichthyidae; genus Gadopsis; species Gadopsis marmoratus. The sequence continues at coordinate 42,315 of JAVQJF010076216.1, forward strand.
TTTATATTATTATATTGTATAACTGTATTTAACTGATTAACTGTTAATACACTTGTGTTTGCCAACAGGAGAAGTTCAGTCTACTTACTTATAACATATACATACATATATAAACCATATATTAAATGTTTATATACTGCTTATGAATGCTAAATTGGAGCTTATACTAAAGTGGACATATTTTCAACAAAGTGACTGAAAACTCATCAGGTGTTCGGTAAATTTTTGGCCGAATATTCTGTGCGTTCTTAAAATTATATATTACACATTTTATAAAATAACTAAAGTATCTGCGATCCTTTCAATATACAAGGCCAAAATTTGGAAGTGCTAACCAGATGACGTGAGATATGTTAAATCTATTATAGTTTTTTTTAAATGGTGAAAAATCTTTTTATCAAAGGGAAATTTAAAAAGGAGAGATACATGAATGTACTACTTATTTTAGTAAAAGTTTACAAAAATTTGTGATATCTTTTATATTTAAATCTGCACGTCACAACTTTCATTTAGGTCTGTAATGTAACTCTTTATTGTTAACATGATTTGGAGCTGTGACCACCATGGGAATATGCTATTTCTAGTTTGTTTTATTTTCCTAATAATTTTTGTGTCTGTTTGGTCTCATGTTGGATTGAATTTGTACCTTTTGGTCTGCGTTTATTCTTTTTCATTTGGTGAGCAACCTTCCCTATAAGCATTTCATGAGATCCACTGCACTTCCCCCTCGTCACCAGTAGAGGTCAGTAAAGGTTACGCATGAGTTACACCTTCTTTAACTACAAACTGATATTTAAAAAGAAGGAAGTCTGTGTGTTTTAATACCATGCGAGTTGGTTAAGATGACATCCTTGCCCATCAGAGACGTTGGTGATGGATTGTTGAACGCCAAACGATGGAAGTTGACGGTGTGGTCACACACAGCGCCGGGGAAACCCACGCTCCACTCGGCACTCTGGGAACAGTGAGCAGGGTCCAGCAATTGGCTCATAGGCACGACTTTGTGGTTCATGGTTCCTGAAAACAAGGAAACATGGGTAGCCCAGAGTTTTAGAATTCCTTTTGATAATATGTCTCATTTTCTGTCTTATTGATTTTTACAGTCTGGCAGATAATTTACTTGTAAAAATTCTGTATTCAAGACCAAAACTAACCAATAATTTATCCTACTAGCAAGTATTGTATATGTACCCAAAGCCTGATATGATATATCTTATCTGAGCCACCTTCATTGTTGTCTAAAAACTATTTAAAACACATGAATGTAATTTATTTTGACTCAGTCTCACCTACACCATCCTGCTGCTGTAAATGCCCACTGCATTAATCCGCCACTGAAAGTAGTCCCCAATAATTACACTATTCACACCAATGTTTACTAAAAACCACAGTGCCTAGCTGTTAACAATATATAACAATAATAACAATAATTTCCTGAAAAGCCAGATGGATTAAGGGAGTGAAATTAAGGGAAATTAGCATACAAATGTAAAATGACAGATTGAAAATTGATATGACTAAGTGAGAAATATGTGCAATACATTATACGAGAGAAGAGTAAGAGACTTAAGTACCTGTGAGAGAGCCATCGCTGTCCACCAGCTGCACCTCATGCTCCCACCTGAAGCCAGCCTTGTTGGGTGAGTTGAAGTACTGGACACCACTAAACCTGACAGACCAGCCACCACAGCGGTCCACACACATCCCAGCAATTGAGGCTACCCCAATGGCTGTGCAAGAGCTACGATCGAAGTTGATGAACTTGGTGTTAAGGACACTCAGTCCATCGTCCAATGGCGCAATGACACCTTGGTGCGTGCAGTAGTTACTTCCCAGTCCGAGCTCATCCACGTGGCCCACGATGGTGCTGTTGGACATCGTCGCCCCTCCGTCCTCTCCGAAGCTGCTCACAGTCCCTTGCATGATGCGTTTGGCTTCAATGCCGGCTTTCTCATTGTTGACCATGATGAAACTGTTGAACTGCACAGCGCCCACGTTGACCCACTCAGCACCTTTCTCACAGTTCCAGGTGGTGAGTGAGCGGAAGACGGCAGGCTCGGGGGTTTGGGAGTGGCAATCTCCATCCTTCATGGGGAAAAAGTCTGGAAAGATCCAAAGGCCAAACCAGCCCTGAGAGTGTACAGTGTTGTTGTAAAACTCACCAAGGGGAACCCTCTTCTGGCAGATGTTTGGGTCATACGACGGGCCATCGGGGTTATCATGCATGCGGTACCAGAAGCCAAAATGTGTTCCCCCTGCAGCGGCATTGTGGCGGATGATGTTGTTGGGGTTGGTGACCCAGTAGGCGGCGGGAGTGATGTCGTCGTTCAGCAGGCTGGTGCTTTGCTTGACAAACACAGCCAGGTTGTATTGCAGGATGTTCCTCGTCTCAATGCCGTCCTCGATGAAGAAGGCCCCGCCCTTGATGTCGTAGATGACATTGTGCTCCACCAGCAGCCGGTGGGTGTTGTGGATGGTTACGGCCCTGTTGAAGGTCTGATGGATAGCACAACCCCTCACATATGACTTGTAGTTGATGTCCCCCATCAGATGCCAGTGGATGGGATAACGTCCCAGCCTAAAGGCCTGTCCTGCGTGGAAGACCTGTGGCATAAAAGCATAAAGACTTTATTATTTCAATTTGTGTGAACCATAAACTACATACAAAATGAACAAATATGAACAGACTGTGAGGATGAGGAGATTTAGAGGAACAGGACTAATCGAATTAATATAATTGAACAAGAACTTTAAGTAGAGAAAGTGTAAAGCATTTCACCTCAACATATTCCAGTCTGCCAATTGCAAGATTCTCATTTGGTCTGGGTGCGTGGAACATGATGCAGCCTCCAAACTGGTCGCTGTCGACCTCTTCTCCAAACCTTCCTTGGAAACAGGTTTGGGTGGCGAATTCACCTATAGCACAAGGACAGAAAGATGTTGTACAATGTACAATGTAACAGGTGCAAATAATGCCTAAAATGTAGGGGTCAAATCTACAACATACATGTTTTTAAAATACTGTTTTATGTATTTCTTTAATGCTTATTTCATTAGAAATATTAATAATCTAATAAAAAGCTATTGTTTTTTTCCAATTTGGAGAGCGTACAGTACTATTGTGTTAATGCATATTCCTACTTGATAACCCAAAATAGAGCTGAAACAGTTAGTGGATGAATCAGTTTAACAATCACATGTTATCTTTTTAGGGTTCCAGTTGTTGAAATAAGATTATTTGTTGGTTTTATTCTTTTTAGTCACCTTCGTGCTCTGGGAAATTAGCAATCAATAATGACAATAATGTTTAGTTGCAGCATTGACCTAAAGACGTGGTGGTAACACCCCTCTGTGTTTTGTGAGGGAAGGATGACAGGTTTTCATGTTTCAAGTTTAACAGTCTAAAGCAAGAAAAATGTATTTAGTAAACCCTTTATAAACAAACTGAAAAATATGTATAATAAGCAACATTATGTCTCTCTCTTTACACAGAACTCAGTGTAAAATTAAATCACAAAAGTTCAGAAAACTCAGACATCATCCACTAAGAAAAAGTACCTGTGTTAAAGCCATCGGGGCAGGCTTCGATGGTGTCGTTCCATTCTTTGAGTTGGGAGCCTCGTACCACAATGTTCCTGGTGAGGAGACCCACCTCAGCTCGGCCCTCAAACATCGTGCCATCTGGCAGCGTGACCGTCACCCCGAGGTGAGTGTACTTGAGCGGTTCGGTCAGGGTCAGAGTCTTTCCATCAGCCGACACGGCGGCAATCCTCCTAAGCTCGTTCTCTCTCTGACTGTGCCTGGAAATAAAAATAAACAGTTTCTACCTGCAGCTCTGTAACTTTGTTTTATCAGTGTCGATCAATAGAATATACAGTAGATAGTAGTAGATATGATTGGCCTGCCCGTAGCTTTGAAAAAGAGACGTCATAAGTCATTAACCAAACACCTGTGACTTTTGTAATCTTTTTTATATCATGCCAGAAAATATTAAAATGAGAAATATAATTTCTGCTGAATAGTTACGTGATCTTATAAATTTCAGTGATCATTATTAATAATTATTAATTATTGTCACTCATTTTACATAAAACCAAAATAATTACTGCACCCTGTTTGGACAATCGAAGGGCGCCGGGGAAACACAGTATCCACAAACTATAATTTACTACATAATTCTTGTTTCTTCTGTACTAATGAGCTAGTTTAATATAATAACCTTTAATTAAATATATTTAAATATTTGATCTAAGGTTTAACCACATGACATCATATGACACTGAATAGGCAGCAGTTACTGCTAAGCTAGTTGAACTTAGTGTGACTAGTTTATAGTTCCTTTATATAAATCTTCCTTTATAGTTTTAGTTCCTTTTATCTGCATTATGAGTATATTTAGCCACTTTCTTATTCATTATTAAGATGTTGGAGCATCAAAATTGAGTTTTCAAATACAGGAAAGAGGAAAAATTGGGTAAATTAGCTATAGCTGAAGCTATCTCAATAGCTAGCTGTAACTAGCTAATTTTGATCAAATATGTAGTCACTGCATTCCCTGTATTTTTAAAAAGCATTTTTCCTGAATAACCTTTCAGGTTTCTGCTTAGACATGAATGAATTCGACACCTGGCTGTACCTGTGGCCGGTGGAGGCGATGACAATTTCGTCTCCAACTTTCCACGTCACTGCCTTCATCAAGGTCAGTGTGATGGAGCCAATTGTCGCTGTCTGGGCCAAGTGGGTCCAGGTGACAGGAACTGGAATACCTGCAGAAACAGGTTGTCAACAATAACGAGGTGTCACTAATAATAATAACCTCTCTGCTGGAGCCATGACCCAAATGACTCTGTCAGCTTACTGAGACGTAACAATTTCAGTTTTGCTGTGACTTGATGCCTAACGGAGGTGGAAGGTGTATTCTGATCCTTTACTTAAGTAAAAGTAGTAATACAGCAATGTAAAAATACTTCAAGTCAAAATCTTATTTAAGTAAAAGAACAGAAGTATTACCAGCAACATAAACTTAAAGTAGCAAAAGAAAAAGTATTCATCATGCCGAATGACCTGTTTCATAATATTTTATATATATTATAGTATTATTACCACTGATGCATTAATGTGTAAGCAGCACTTTTGTTGTAGCTTGTAGGTCGAGGTAGAGCTGATTTTATCTACCGTATAAACCTCAATCTTGGGAAGATATTTCTGTCTGTAACTGAGTCCTAAAAACCTTATTTTTCAGTGCAGTAAGCTGTTTATAATTTCAGGCAAAAGTTTTATAAATGAGTGTCTGTATCTTGAAAGAACAAAGAATAAGGCAGGTTGCAGCACTAGAATTATAAATGTAAAAAGATTCTTGAAACATGCTGATTTGAAGTGAAAACTGCTTGAAATATTCCAACTAAGCTGTTGACCTTTTATAAGAAAATAGACCTTTAAGAACTTAATTCGACACTAAAAACACACGATGGACAGATCAATGGATCATGTTTTAGAAGCTAATCATATGTTTGACGCAAATTAGCTAGGAAATATAACTGTCTCTAAATGTTTTGGATTGAAGTAAAGTTTGATGTTGTATTTTCAGCAGTAAATGTTAACAGTTTGTACATTATTAGGCTTTTACTTTATATAATATTTTATCTTTAAAAAGCTTACCTGATACATATATTATATATACATATTTCAGAATCACATCTCGGATCACATTAATATCCTGTTAAATGGTACAACCTGATGAATAGATAAGAGGATTGATACTATGTTAATTTCATCATTTCATCTTGTGTTGGTAGGCAGATCTTCTTCTTTGAACAGAGCCAGAGTAGCTGTCTCCCATCTGTTTCCAGTCTTTATACTAAGCTAAGCTAACCTGCTGCTGTTTGAATATGTTTGCATGTGTTCATACCATGCAGGTCCAGCACTCCCTCTCTGACAGCCAGCGTCTTGGTTCCATAAACAGGAAGTTCAGGTGAGCGCAGGTTTCCGTGAAGTGTGATGATGGCTTTGTGCTGGAACGGTGCTCCCTCTTGGCCGATCTGGAGCCGCCCGCTGTCGGTGATCAGGATGTTTTCTGCCTGCAGTTCGATGTCTGCTTCATCAAACACCAACGTCCCCCCTGAGCCCAAAGAAACAGCAGGTTACAAACTGGTGGCAAAAAAGAGTTTTATGTTTTATGCTCTTTGATACTGAGCAAGTACCCTGAGGTCCTCAAGTTTGGGAAGTCTGAATTTCACAAATATTTATTAATTTTAATATTTTATCCTATTGGCACCAGTTACACGAATCAAATACTGGATTCAGAAAAAGCAACTTCTCTACTGATTCTACAAACTTTGCACCCCCCCAATGATAATTCACCTCTTGACTGTAAGATGAGAAAAAGAAAAAAAAAAACAGGTAATAACAGGGAGGGTGAATCAATTCAGCATCTAAGAAAACGTCTTTATATCGTTACAACTACGCAATGTCTGTATGTGAAAGTAAAGTAATTTTAGTACCTTGAATGTGGAGGATTTTCAGCACAGGGGTGCTGATGTCCAGCAGGATGGTCTGGCCTTTAGTGATAACAGCAAACGAGCCCCTCTCAGGTGGAGACAGCCCGCCCCACGTGAACCTGGATGACCACAAGTCAATGTAGAAGAAATCTGCATCATCCTAAAGAAAGAGACAAATACTGGATGAAGACAAACATGTAATCTAAAGGTATGAAGTCAGTGTGATTCATTTGTTGAAGCTCTCTTTACCATCTTGGCGATGCCTCGGTCTCCGATGCTGACTCGGACTTTGGCTTCCTGAGACTGACGCTGAGCATTAGTCACACAGATGATGTGTGTGTTGTTGGTGGATTGAACGTCACACACAGACCCTGCGATGGTCACGTTGACTTCATTCATCTCAGTGCTGTGAGGCGGGAAAATTATTGAACATGAGATTCAATGAGGTGGGAAAGAGACAATAAATAAATGTAATATGCTCTACAGCTTACCGTATATTATCATACAACATAATATTATGTTACATATGTTATAATAGTATATATACTATTAGAATATGTATATAGTAATATCTACAATATATGCCTGCTATTATACTATATTATCCTATATGAAAATATATTAATATGTTATAATATGCATTAATTCATTCATTATCCATACCGCTTATACCGAAGGGTCGCAGGCTTGTTAATGTTAATGCACATTATAGTTATTAATTGTTTAATCTCATGTTATATAATATAATATTAATTCATGCATATGCTTACCATATCACATAATATGATGTTACATTATATTATAATATAGTATATTCTATTATCTTGCATGCTATTGTATCATATTATCATGTTTGAAAGTATATCTAGTTATAATACAAGAGAAACCTTGAACTCTCGATATATAAAAAATGATTGATTTAAACTGTATGATATAATGAACACACTGTTGTCTGCTGTAATAATGTGTTGTCAATGTATTGTGTTGGCAGAGTGAGTTGTGTCAGTTTAGATGTGTATATAAACTAAGGTTATTGATAAAAACAATGCTAATATAATACAATTTGTGGAAAAACTAATATTGTTTGTTATGTGTAAAATAAACATTTAAAAAAATCATTATATTAAAAAAATATGGAGTATTTGTTTCATATATTGTTCAAGGTTGGAAAACACTTCCTGCCAAAAGTAAGAAAATGTCTTTCTTGGGGAAACAGAAGCAGTTGTTGTAAGTTGATAAATTCATAATCTGTGTGTGGTTCTCCATTGTGTCTTCTGTACTCTGCAGAATCTCTTCCATTACTGCACCTGAATCCGGAGCCGGTGATTGTGAGCCGAGTGCCACCAGCAGTTCCCCCTCTGCGTGGAGAAATCTCTGTGATCACCGGCGTCAACTGAGATTTGTAGGTGAAGCCGTTCGATATGCTGACGTCATCCAGCTGGCTGAAGACAGCAACCACGCAGCTCACCTCTGACTGAGTGCCTGAGAGCAGACAGGACACACACACACACACACACACACACACACACACACACACACACACACAGACAGACAGACAGACAGACAGACGCAACAACAAAAGGACAAGATTAATTAAGATGCATGGTCAGAGATAACAAGCAGCCTAAAATGTCTCATTGTCTCTGGCAAGTTATTGTCTAATTTGACATTCTTCCTGCGGTTTGGTTTCAGGAATAATGACGAAATTGACACACGGTCCAGAACAGCTAATATGGACCTTGTGTTGGGATTGTTACCTGAACTGCTGTTAACAAGGTCAAAAACAATCTAAAGCCATGTTCAGTTTCCTTGATAGAGGCCTGATACTTAAATATACTGCTGTATTTGCATCTTTACAACAAAGAGCAGCACTGTCCTTTACAGAGGCAAAACCCAGGTCAAAACAGTTACCACTCATTAAGCTTATTGCTGCTGTAATAACTGAAGGCGACTCAGATGTTTTCTCATCTGGATTTTGGTCGCTGGACAGTCAGAGGAAATTGTTTAGACAAATTTTAGTGAGTAAATGAAACAGAAACTGTAAAAGTGGAGGGACAAATAAAGGATTTTAAAGAGTGACAGGTACATGTCTCCCCATCACAAGTGGAAATTTCACCCGTGAAATATACACTGCACTTTCTTATCGACTGGTGTCTTAATAATAAAGAACATTACAAAATCACTCTTTTTGTCATTCAAATCTATTTAAACTATCAGTCCTTCTTCTATTTGGACAATCTTAAGTTTCCTGCCATTAAATAAGAAGAATTATTGTTGGTTTGGTGAAATTAACTAAACTAAACTTACCATTGTTGACTGGAGACTGGCAGTACAGACGGGTTGATGTTGACATTTCTTTGTGAACTTCACACTTCTCGCCGCAGATCATCACAGTGGAGTGGTGCGGGTCGAACCCAGAACCCTCAATGGACAGCAGAGCGCTTCCTCCAAAACTGCCTGAATCACAGATGAGGGAAGAGGAAGTTATTCAGCAAGATAAAAGTGGAATAGTGAGGCAGAAAATAAAACAAGGATAAAAATAGAAGCTGCAATATAGAAAGTACTGCGAAAGCTATGAAAGATGTAAAAATGACAGGACTGCCAATTCTCTCTTTTGAATTCCTGTAGAGGACTAATCGGTATGTCTGTAAAGCACTTGTAGTCACTTAAATTAACATGCCACCCTTCTTTATGATTAGCATTATTTATTTATTTCTATTTAATTGTAATCTATTTTACTGCTCTCTGACCCCACATGCAGCTGACAGACAGACAACACAGTTCACCCACCCCGATGACCTGGTCTGTGCCTATTTATTTTGTTGTACAGATTGTTCTTTGAATGCTGACTCGGCATGTATTAACATACTGTATACACTCAGCGCCGAGCACTGATTGCCTATCCTGTATATTGTGTATGTGTGACTCTACCGTGAATGTAAAGTAATGAGTGTGAATCATTGAAGACAAGCACATTAAATGGATTGTTAAGACTCTCTGCTTACCCATGTTGGGCTGCACGCTGCTCAGAGTCAGCTCATACGTGAACTTGACATCTGACTGGCTGTGACCTTTGACCTTGTGACGCAGCATGACTGCAAAGGCCCCCCCTGGGTTGTCTCCAGCGGTGCACTGAACCAGTGTGTCAGAGACTGTGGACGCATTGCAGGGCACGTTGTTTATGGTGACGGAGACATGCTGAGGGTCTGTGCCAAATCCTGAACCTGTCAGCGTGACGACAGTGCCGCTCGGCCCTGTGGGGAAACAAACGAAGGGGAAGCCGAGGTAACGTGAGAAAGGTTCATCATCCGCTTAGACATAAATACATTACAAGCGTTCCCTTTTTTTGTACACAAAACTAATAATACATACTGTATAACCAAAATAAAATAATTGCTGTTCTTGAACCCTGTAGATAACAATCATGATCCTGGTCTCTAGACAAGCATAAACATTGTAAAAATTTACTTTTTTCTATTTTACTGCTCTGTTCTATATGCAAAATAAGTAGCTGTTGTCGAGTGATATTGGTTAAAATGTTTGAAACAAATTTAATCGTGAGGCTTTGTGCTTTAAAGAAAGGTGTCGTTTTTCAAGGCTGATTAAGGACTCAAAGAAATGCCATCGCAATAAAGGTAGCAAACTCTCCTCCTGACCAGAACTGATAAAGTGTAGTGTTACTATGACTACAGGATGTAGAGGACCATAATTAATTACCGGTAGTGGGACTGATGGAGCTGATCACAGGTGTGTGGGCTGCAGAGTAGGTGTAGATGAGAGGAGGATACTTTGTCAAAAAGACCCGGACGCTGACGGTCACCAACCCTGCTTTGTGAGGAGGCGTCAGGCAGCGAAGCAGACCCGGCATCACCTCCTGGATCTTGCAGGGTTGGCCCCCGACCATCACGCTGGTGTTCCCCGGAGCGAAGCCGTTCCCAGTGAGGACAAGTGAGGTTCCTCCTGCCAGGCTGCCCACGTTGGGGTTGAGGATGGCTTGGGCGCGGCTGCTCAGGGTGACCGTGCCGGATGCAAGGCCTTTACGCCTCACAATCACTTTGACTGGGTGGTCGCCTGCAGGCAGAGCGTTCGCTGTCAGCGAAATGCTGCCATCAGTCACGGCGGCGACTTCCAGCTCTGTGGTGCTGGCAAACACCACAACATCATCCACACTGCTGCCAAACCCTGAGCCCGATATGGTGACAGTGGTTTGATCGCTGATGCTGTCGGGGGAAACACCGGTGACCGTGGGAGTGACGGAGGAAGAGTACACAAAGGAGCAGTTTGAATGACAGGAGCTTTGGATGTTGCCCATCTGGAAGACTACATCCCCGGTGTGTGTCTGAGAAGGAGAGGTGTGGCAGATGATGCAATTGTAGTTGACTGACACGACAGTGCACGGCTTGCTGTCTACAGTCACCAGTCCCTCAGAGAAGCCAGAGCCGTGGACGAGGAGCCGCGTGTGGCCGGTGGAGCTGCCAACAGGAGGTGAGACCGAATCAACCACAGGCAGAACCACAAAACGGCGGCCGAGCTCGTTCGGTACAGAGATGATGGCGCTGCCGAGGTTGTTGACTCTGACGGCGACTGGGAGAGCAACACCGATGGGAAGTTTGCTGTTGTAGAAAAGACGGCAGTTGATCTCAGAGTTTGAGCTGTTGATCACCTGACAGGGCTGATCTCCCACTGTCACCTACAGGACACAGAGACACCAGGGTCGATCACAACAAGCCCCGTACATAACTTCACTTTATATCATCAGGTGACTGAAATCAAGGCTGAAAAAAAACTTTGAATATGACACAAAGATCATAAAAGATCTGGAGAAACTTATTTGTCTACAATCTAGAAAAACACACTGAGCCATGACAGATGATTTGATTATTTTATACATTATAAACTGTGACTGAAATGTAGTGATCACAGCAAACAAGAGCAGTGTGACAGTTAAGTTTGTAACTGAATGTATATATTGCTGTAAAAATAAAATTTGCTATTTTATTGTTTCTGTACAATCCTGTTACTGACCAAAGAATTTTAACATTTCGATACATTCTAAATTCCAATTGATTTACATATGAGTCACAGAAACGCTGCTAACCTCATTAGCGCAGGTGGTGTCGCTGAAGCCTTTTCCCTGAATATGGATGAGCTGGTGGTAGGACCCCTGGTTGGGAGAAATGGAGTCGACTGTGGGGCTGGAGCAGGTGGAGGCGCTGAAGGAAAGGACGTCTGAAGTCTCCTTGGTCTGTTGGCACTGTGGGGTCGCGACGCACTCTTGGGCTGCTGCGGAGACGAGATGTGAACCTGAAGGGGAGACAGTTTAATTAATTAGTTATCTGCAAACTGTCTATATTTTGAGTTGGACTCTGTTGGATGTTGAGTTTGTTTTTTTTGTGTTATATCAAAATACAGCAGTGGAATAAAGAGACCACTTCAAATTTTCCGTTACTCAAACGCATACCTATAAATGGTAAAACCAGATAACTGATAATTTTGCAGTGGTCGCTTAATTTTTTCCAGAGCTGTATATTCAAAGATAAACGTAATTCCCCTGATCTGCCTTGATTTATTTTCTCTAAAATATGTCAAATAGCACAAATAATTACATCTGTACTATGATGAGATCTTGTAGAGAGATCCTAAAGGAATTCCTCAAGCAACATTTTTACATTTTCAGATTTACTGGAGGATAAAGCTGCTGACTGAGCGCATCTTATCCACATGTATACATTTACCTCCTGTCACTTGTGTGGCCTCCATGCCCCCCAAGCTGACAGAGACCTTGCTGCTTTTCTCCTTCCGAGGCTCGACTTTCACGACTCCCTGCAGCAGCCTGACGTTGGCATCATCTATGTAGCCGCTGCTGTAGTAATACGCACCGGTTGCAGTGAAACGATATCTGAAAAAGCCTGAGAGGGGAGGAGCGTGAGAAAGAGGGAGGGTTTGTAAATAAGTTGCATCAAATCACGTTGAAAGTTGAAATACATCACATTCATCACAGAGACTAAAATGAAAAAGGGCCCATAATGCAATGCAAGAAAGTATTAGCTGCAATTATAGCTTTAGGATTATTATCAGTACATGCACATTACTAAGCACACACATCTTAACTGCATGTATTATTATTATATTTGTGCAGTGTGAGACTGTTTTTCTTAGCCTGCTTATGTTGTTTGCAATGTATTCTCATAATACCAGCTCCCTTCTTGGCCAAATTGATGTGTGTAAAACAATTAAAGGATGGATTTGTCTTGCTCATCAGTAAATGAGAGGGCACCTTATCATTTCTGTTAAGGGCTAGTCACTCTATTCTACCTTTGGCTGTCTTGGTCTCTCCACTGCTGAATGGTCCCCCTTCATAGGTGGTGCCACCCGGGCTGGGAACACTGAAGACCCGGTAGCCGACTCTCTGGAAGGCTGGTGCCTCCCAGCGCCACATTACCGTGTCTCCAACAAACACAGTCAGTGAGGCAGGACTCCATGCATTTCCCTGTCCATAAACTGGAACACACAGGCAGACAAATGTAAAGTTAGACTGAAATTTATACATGCAAACAACACACACCGGAGAGATTTCATTAGTTCGAGGTTAAATAACATGTAATATAAATACCTTTCCATTCTAAATATGGCTAAATATGTAAAAATGGAGGTCAACTGGTTTTGAAATGCCTTCTTTCTTAAACAATTTCTAGGTAGAGTCCTATTTAATCTACAGGTGTCAGCTTCTTTGCTTGTGTTCAGTAAGTCAATCTTCTTTCTGTTGTACTCTCTATTGGCCCACTCAGAGTGCAAAAAGGACCGAAACATAAGCCTACTGTGGTGGGACCCCTGGTTGGTGACGATGTGGGTCTTCTCCTCCGACTGCACAACACACTGCAGCTCATTCTCTGACGCGGCCTTCACTTCACACTCAGCTCCTCCTGTCACACCACAAACCAACACAAAAACAAGGGTGACATCATGTACGAATCCTGCAGCAGCTGCACTGTACTTCTGCTTTCACACACGCAATCTAGCTTTTGAATAGATTGTTAGCGGAGATTTCTGCCGTGGTAATAAGTCTGCTCATCATGTTACCAACGGAGACTTTGTTGTCAAAGGTGTTGTTGCTGAAACCAGATCCAGAAACAGTCAGCCGCGTTCCTCCCATCAAGGAGCCAAACTGTGGTGAGATGCTGTGGATTTCCAGGATGTATTCGATGGTGGCGTTGACACCGTTGCTATGAAACGGAAAAGCAGAAAAAGAGAGTCCAATTGAGTCCCAAATGAAGCACATTTTCTGACTTGTGAGCAACACTGATTATATAATATTATCTGTTTTAATGACTGACATCTGTGAATTTGTTTTGTGTGTTTATCATTAGCTGTAATATTAAGTAAAAAAGGAATATACGTAAATATAGTTTTTTGGTGCGCAAGCCCCCATATTTTGTGTTATTCATTTAGATTTTGAATTGTTTGGAATGTGGGTTAAATTGTGTTTACTGTTACTGTTAACATCTAGAAAAGAAGGACAAAAAACCCATTTAAAAGATTTGGTAAAAATCATTATCTTCACATCTATTCTTACATCTTACCCTTCTTACACAAGCTCAAGTGTGACATGTAAGAAAACATTCAAAACTATCTATAAGCACCATTTCAATTGTTATGTAGCGGGTGGATTGTTGCACCGTGAGAGTATTTCCAAATCACTGTTGACATGTGAAAATATCTTTCACAGTAGCTGTACCTTGTCTGGGCGTAGCCACTGTTTCCAACCTGTACATCCACCTTGTAGAGGCCGGGCGGCAGCACAGGGAGGCGGCAGGTGATGCTTGTTGGCATCCACTGCACGGCGATGCACTCCTTCCAGCCTACAAACACTACGCCGTCATTATCTTGGCCTCCCAGGTTCGAACCATGGATGGTGAGAACTCGATATCCTGCACAAAAGGAAACGTCAACAGACCTTTTCAACTCATGAGCTTCTGTCATGTAAGTTCCAAGATAATTTGAAGCACAGCCACAAAGTACCATTCATTGTCCTAACAGGAAGAGCCCTTATGGTCTCTATAAGTAACCTGTTATATATCTGGTTTTGTAACATAGGAAATGACAAAACAAAACACATTATATTTTCTAACAATATTGTTTTCATAGAACTAATTCACTAATGACAAATGTACTATGCCTATACATAACTGAGTGGTTTGTTTAGGGAGAGAAAATATTATGAAGTGTGGCACTGAAACACAATGAACAAACATGAAATATCTTTCTTTTCATAAAGAAAGCAAAAGCAGCATACTGTATTTACTATCTCTGTTGTATTCACTGGACAGATTAGACCATCTATTGACTTTTAAGAACAAAACTCATCCTCCCTATGCTTTATAATGAGCCTAAATGCATGAATACGGTTCATAAAAGCCCAAATAAATAAAAAAAAAAGACTCAACTCACCAATCACAGGGGTGGTGCTGGGACTCAGGGCTGAGATCTGGGGTGTGAAATTATTATTGTAGGCAAAGGAGCTGCCGGCTGTCTGACTCATGTTTCCCACCATCACTGTGACTGTCTGTGATCCTGCAGCTCCCTGAAATTAAGTAAATACAAGCATGTATGTATAAATAAACAAGTAAAAGAAGTCAAATATGTGACTAGTGCCTGGGAAAATGAGGACAAACTATTAGCCTGTCATGCTCAAATGATTTGTTAAATTATGTGATTTTTTAAAGATGAAACAACAACATCTTCCACTTGCTTGGTCTGGTGTGATCAGTAGCTTATGGTGGCTAATGTTTGCCTTTATATAATTCTGTATAATTGACATTACTGAGACAGCTTGCCGACTTCATGATTTATCTCTACCTTTAACACAACGTTGTAGTAGGAACCATTTTGCTGTAATTAACACTTTTCATGCAGCAAAAATTAGTACATAGACTCGCTTTACAGCAGCCACACAAAATGTAATTTGCTCTATCATTATCAAAATTAGTGAGACACCAAAGAAGTTAATATGCGAGTATAATAAATAAAGTTTTGCACACTGATATTTTAGCAATTTTACTCACATATAACAAAGTATGGTAAGCGCTTAGTGCCAGGTACTACAGCTCTTTGAGTTGTACAATGTGGGAAAATAAGATCCATAAAAACAATGGCCTGCAGTCTGTACACTTACTGCGGGTGTTCTGCATGTCAGCTCAGTGACGCTCGCATGAACCAGTGTGCACTCCTCACTGCCGATAGAAACTGTGGTGTTCTGGCTGAAGCCGAACCCTCTTACCGTCAGCAGTGTGCCTCCTAGTAAAAAAATAAAACAAGATAATGCTTATACTTTCTAATAAAAATGAGAGTCATTATTTGTTAAAATTGTTTGTGTTTTAAGGTTCCCTTTGCACCAAATTCATGGACTATTGTATTATAGAAAAACTGCTTTTGATTTTGTCATAATAACATTGGGGTACTTAGTTCAGTGCCGCCGTTATGCTGATATTTTTGAGTAACATCTTACCTGCCACACTTCCAGAGAGCGGCGAGAAAGAGGAAACAATGAGCTGGTAGGAGAAATGGAGCACATTGCCACCAGCATAGCGTGAATTACCCACAGAGGGGAAGCTGACCGACACAGGGTAGGTACCAGCACTGGCAGAGCCCAGTCTGCACACCTGAGTGGTAGCTGAAATATACAATCCGGTTTAACCACTTCCACTAGATAATAAACAGCCATAGATACAGTATTCACTTCTCCAAACTTCTTTAACTTACCGGTGATCTGTTCAACCTGGCAGATGGCCTCTCCAACCATGATGGAGGCATTTTCACTAGTAAAGCCAGTCCCAGTAACAGTCAAAAGAGTCTCCAGGCCATTAGATCCTGAAAGAAGTCAGCGATAATTAATCATAGATACAACATTCACCAGTATCATCATATTTGATGTTTTAGCATATGTACAGGAATCCTGAAGTTTAAATATGTATGTTTGTCTATAAAAGCTGACAATCCACTTTAAGCCTTGAAAATCAATTAATAACCAATAATGCTTCATGAATGAACAAATAATACTGTAGGAGGACACCTTGAGATGGGTTGATTCCAGTCACAACCGGAGTCGTGTCCTCAGACCACTCAAACCCACAGTCGCCAGAACACTTTGAGGGGATGCCATTGATGTAAACCTCCACCTGTAATCAGCATCACAAAATTCCTAATCAAAAATGACGAGTTTAGGACATAAAAATGACACACTGGGTTCGAATAATCACTAAAATGTGAACTAACGGTATAATAACAGAGGACTGTAGCTGTCAGTCACTTCAATACGATGCAAACATCTAAATCCTGCCTCAAGCCACAGACTATACCCATATAGCTGCGTTATGCAACACCGCTGCAGACACAAATAGGACTTGCTCTGTAGCATTGTAGTAAGCAAACACACCAAGTAATCAGCAGTGGTCAAAGCAAACATTTGACACCTTAAACCAGATGTGCTGGTTGAATAACGATTTTACCTGTGGTTTTGTTTCCCAGGTACGGAAGAAATCTCCTGTCAGGCTTCGCATGAACAGTCCTCCCTGTTTAATCTCACGGGATGAAAAAACTACGTTTTTGTTGACAACCGAGGAGCTGTCAACCTGAATCAAGGAAATATTGGGCATATTGGGCACAGAAAAAAGGTGACGGTCATCAACCTGTCTCATATTATGAGAATGAAATAAGTTGGAAGAAGTCACAAAATGATGATAAAATAAGAAGTGGAGTCTGACCTGGATCAGAGGCTGGCCTCCGGGTTTAGTGAGCCACTTGACCATCCACTCGGGGCGTCTGCAGCTTCCCTGCTTTGTAACGCTGACCTGACCCATGCCTGAGATTCCCTCCAGAGCGTACTTCAGGTCCTCCTCACTGATCTCCACCAACAGACCTGAGAACAAGCACTGGTTGTGTTAGACATCCATAACGTCTGTAGTGCTGCATGGAGACATATGGAGGGAAATGCCTAGCACAAAGTCTTAACTTAAAAATAATCCACACCTGAAAGTCAAAGTGCTTGTTGCAAATGTATGTAACATATGCACAAGATGCTAGGCATGTTCTAACACTGGCATACATGTAGCTTAGATGTCAGTGGTCCATCTTGGGTCAGAGGGAGTCTAACCTTTTGGGTAGTCCTACCTGTGGACAGGTAGTGCTGTTAAAATACAAATAACTACGCATGTCCATCTGAACTACCTTCAGCTCGGCCTCCATAAATCTCCACATCAAAGGTGCCGTTCAGAGGAGGGGTGGCTCTCTGAGGGCGAGTGATGGTGACGGTAGCTGCTCCCTCCCTGAACTCAGCCATGTCCTCGCTGCTTTTGGACATCTACGAAATACAAGGGGAGGATAAAAAAGATCCTTTTGCCATTTTTCCAACACACAAGCATCTTCTTGCAATCCTAAATACAATGTGTCACTGCAGTCACACTTTTCCATGCCAGTTCTTATACAGTAGCCCGTCACAGTAATCTGTACAGAATGTCGAGGCACGAGACACATACAGTATCATTGTGGCGCCTCTCTGTACTGCAAGTTATATCACCTGGGTGAGGGCTACAGACCATGCCCTCTGTTTTTAAGTGTCACACTGCTGAAGCAACACAATCGGACATCTGGTTTTCCTTGTGGGAAGTCTGTTTTGCTGTTTCAGAGAACCATTATGGGGATATATTCTACAACTTGACTTTTTTGTCTATTTTACTAGAACTGTCCATATTCTGGGAGGCACATTGTCTAGTACAGTTGCATCACAGCACAAGACTCAACATTGTTGCTCCAACAGACTGTTACTGTACTGAAGTAAATGGGAAAGACCCACCATCCACCATTTACATACAAACTCAACACTGAATTCTCAGCAGCTAAAAACACTTTCATGCATGTGCTTTGGAAAATATTGTCCCATTATGAAAATATTGAGACACAAAGAGGGAGGTTTATGTTTTGTTTATGTGTCTGACCACTTGCTTACTTCACTTCACCTTCAAAACCTTTGTCCAAATGTGTGTTTCCTGGCTCTAAATAACAAGATGAACCTAAACTGAACGGGCCGTACACGCGTGTTTCCTGCAGTCTACACTGCTGCCCAAACACAGGTTATGCACGGGGAAAAATAAAAATCAAGTCACTTGTTAATGTGACATTGTTATATAAATTAAATTTATCAGTTACCTGCAGGAAGCCAACTTCAAGCAGTGGGAACCCAAAGGCACATTCTTCCGGTGTGGCTTTGATCTTATAGCTGATGTTTGAAGGAGTTAATGTGTCTTTGCTGACAGCGATCACCTCGAAGGAATGACCAGAGCTCTCAAAAGGCATAGGCCTCCTCTTGAGGAGCACAGCTGTAAGAAAATGATGCAGAGGAATAAAATAAAGATTTTAAGTGCTGGTATTAGTAAGCAACATCTGCAGAGTCCTACTGTTACACATCAACTTGAATACATAGAGAGGCTCCACAATGTTGAGTTGTTACAAAAATTGTGAAATGTTCGACAGAAACAAATAACAGAATATAATCTAACTGCACTTCTGCCATTAAAGAACAGCTAGCTAAAATAAAAACTACTATCAAGCTGTACCATTTTCATCAGTTGTGGTGGGTGTCTTTCCAATGTGAACGGCATCCACATAGAAATCTGCACCGGAGATGTCTTTGTAGAGGTAAAACTCCAGCAGGTTGTATCTGCTTCCTATGTATTCAGTCTGTACGGAACTTTGCAGGTCGATGCATTTGTAACTCCATCTGTCAGGAAATAATCACATTTCTATGCTGCAATTTTGCTGAAAGGTTACATCAGACAAATTAAAATCGCTTCATGGTTTTTACTGACGCGTGGCCCTTATTGAAGAGAGTGCTGATCGTTGCGGTCTTTGTCTTGGTTTGGTCTTGGCTGTCGGTGTAAGTGAACTTCATGCCAACTTCATCCTTCAACATTCCCTTGTGTGCAAAGCAAAGCTACAAGGAGAGGAATGGAAAATGTAAGTCACAGTTCAATAACCTTTTAGAGACAGTAGAAGCAAAGATTTCATTGCACACTGGATACAAACCAGCATGTTTTACTTTCTTTTTGAATCCATTTGTCCATTTCCAGACAATCTAACCAGCTGTACAAAATGAACAACAATAAATAAAGCAGCTGTGGGTTCTACCGTGGGATGCTTGTCCAATGAAACTGATCTGTAGGTGCCACCAGACTCTTTGGTGTAACTGTCTTTGAAAAGAACCTCAGCGTTCTTCAGCGACCACAGGCCACAAAAAGCAGAGTTTTTTACTGGAGTCCCTGTCTCGGCACCATTGAACTGTTGAGTGCAAGAAATCAGAAAACTGTGAGAATCCAAAATCAGATGCTGTAACAAAATCCAGGCAGGCAGTACAAAATCCGTGCATCTTTTGTCCCCACTGACCTGAGAGTTGTCATGTTCAAAGTCATTAAAGTATTTTACATCCTTCCCTTCGGTGGTCAGGATCTCACTGGGACACTCGGCTTTCATCAGGTCCTCCAGAGCCGACTGCACCTGTTCGCAATCACACAGGCTGGATGTTAGTATAGTTTCTACTTTTGGTACATAGTTTCTACATCCCAGTCACGCTGAATCACAGATTGTAGATTCTGTGCACAAAGAGAGACAGAGAGACACAACAGACCTCAGGCTCAGGTGCATTGAAGGCGATGGGCTTTGTTGGGATTCCCCCCCAGAGCAGAGTGAAGGTCTCCATGTTGCTTCTCCCCTTTGTAACCTCAGCAACAGTGACGTTGGTGTCGAAGCCAAAAACCTCATAGCGAAGAGGAGTGAAATCACCTGCAGTCAAAACAAAAAGACGATGATCAAATAATTTATTGTGCTTTGGCTGCTAAAATCATGTATAGAATAGACATATACCACATAGTATAATGGTCTGTACAGTACAGCAAGTTAAAGTTGATTCAGTCCGTTTGCATGTGAATGGAGTATAACAATCACACACTTTTCCCGACTTGCTACTTTTCGTTCTCTTCATACCTCTGTCAGAATTGAATGTGACTGTGTAGTGAGATCCTTGGCTGTTGTCCTGTTTGGTGACCTGGACTGTGTCGGGTTTGATGGACCAAAGGTCGTTCAAGGCCACTTCCACCATATCTGCTGAGGCGCTGACAGAGATTGGTACTAAAGAAGAAAATGACAAAGCTCATGAACAAACAATAATGGCTCCTATATGCGGTAGTTCAATTAGATTAGTGCAACAGTATCAGGGAATTCCTTTTGTGGCTACCAATGCTAAAATGTATGCAGTCATGGTACATTAAGATACAAATACACCAAATTATTTCAAGGATTATGAAGAAACATATGGGTCTGTATACTGAGATTTTGAGATTAGTACGGAAGTCAAGAACGGCTGTGCTTGCAATCATATATTTAATCCCATTATCTCCAGATCCCGACTAAAAAATCACATTTTCTCGCGATTTTCAGCTTATAAACACTAGACGTTGGCTAATAAGTGGATATGACCCATTGTTTTCTCGTAATGATGGACTGATTATCTCATTATCTCGAGATAACCATAGCCACATTAAAAAAAATTGCAAGCACAGCCATGCTTCCGTGGATTAGAGCTGTGTGGTTTAGGGATTCTCATTTTCTTTTGTGGCTGCTAAGCATGTGTGGAGTCATTGTACTTCATGGTGATTAATGTACAAGATACACGGGCATACAAATGTCAAACTATTCTAAATCACATTACCAGTCTTTGCGTCTCCGTAGCCCAGGCTGAAGAAGGTGGTCTCACAAAGATGGCTGGCACAGCTGCTGCTGACGGTAACCTTTTGGACCTCTTTGACTCTGGCGACATTGCTGGGCCAGGATTCAAAGGTTACCACCTGGGTTATTCACAGAATGATACAACTGTAATATCTCTTTGTTAAATTTGAAGCTGGAGCCAGGAGACCACATTAGTTTAGCCTTAAGACTGAAAACAGGGGACAGCAG
Organism: Gadopsis marmoratus; assembly: GCA_036023855.1. Lineage (NCBI taxonomy): Eukaryota > Metazoa > Chordata > Actinopteri > Centrarchiformes > Percichthyidae > Gadopsis > Gadopsis marmoratus. Next base: position 63,812 of record JAVQJF010076216.1, read on the forward strand.
CTAGCTCTGTACAGTACTACCACCTCTAAAGCTCACTAACTAAATACTAAAAACTGAGGTATAAAACAGACAAGCTGTGGTTTTACATGGTGTTATGTGCTGGACTATTTCTTGGCCGGGAGCAGTGACTGCCTAGGATAGAGCTAGCTAGCTATATGCTAATTTAAGCCAACAGTCTCCTGGTTATAGCTTCATATCTAGAATGGTATCGATCTTCTCATTTAACTCTTGGCAAGAAAGAGCGTGTTTCCCATAAGGTCTAACCATTCCTTTAAGTGGAGGTGAGCAGGTAATCTGCGATGTGTTGTGTTTTTCACAGAATAAAGCTACAGGTTAGCAACTGGATACCTGTTCCTCATCGTACACGTCATATTCAGCCACGATATTCTGAACCTCATTGACAGCATCGTCTGTCTGGTCTTCTGTAAAGGGACTCTCCTCTTGGAACAAGGCAAGGTTGACACTTGCGGCACCGCCGTTTTGTTGATGCAGAATTTCCAGGTAGTAGCTACAGAATAAATCACTTTTAAATTAATTTCAATGGAAGCTGTAAGTTCACAGCTACAGTGAATATGGTTGTGAATTAAATATTTGTAGTTTTCAAGTACTAATTAGAGCCATGTACGTACGGTTTCCCCTTCTCTAGAGCCAGTATTTCAGACTTTTGTGATTCCAGTTTTGTGTAATCTGAGACATGATTTGGCTGGTACGCAATTTTAACCTGCAGTGGATGTTGTGAAAAAAACATGTTAGAAGCAGGAAAGATATGACGATTGTAATTAACAGTGTCATTTCTTATGTTACCTTCGATTGTGTCAAATGGAAGCAGCATGATTTATGTTGATTGATGACAGAAGGTGTGATTCATTTTGAAGTAAACTCTCTGTTCATACCTTATCTTCCGGGCGGCTGGAGTTGCTAAGGTACAGGTCACATTGGTCATCACAGTGGAGGTAAATCGTGTAGTTGGCACTGGCTGGAGGGACAAAGAAACCTCTGGATCGCGAGCTGAAATAATTCAATCCAGAATCAAAGACGTGGGGCATAGAGTCGATCCACTGTGTCCAGTATCCGACTGTGTTCTTGTTGTAGTTGAGAACGTCGGTCAGGTAACGAGGTCTTGTTTTGGTCCACACCTCCATCTTCAAGCCTCTTCCACCTGGGTTTAAAATGAAAATAAATGGCGGTCTATCAAAATCAGAGCTGAAAGGCTTAGTTGGTTATCAAGCAGAAAACTAAACTTCTAGCAACTATTTGATCGTCTGTTTTCAGTAATTTTTCAAGGATTGAAAGTCCCTATTTGCTTCTTTTGCTTACATACATCATTACAAAAAAAAGACAAAAGAAGAGAAGAGGAGACGTGTTCTCACCTGGGTAGTCTGTCATTTTGCTGTTCATCTCATGCATGGCGGTCCGGCACATAATTCTGTCATCGGACACACTCTGGATTTCACAAGGCAGGCCTGGAGACAAATCGAGTGTCAGCGACTATTTCTGTGTCACGGATTTAGCACACAATAACTTTCCACGGACACAAAAACACAATAATACAGATTTCACTTAAAGAAATTATTAAGCTGAAAGTGTTGAAATAACATTTAGTTATCTTGGTTGCATTGTTCCATTCCCTGGAGTGCAATTTTTGGATTTATGTTACATTTTGCAATTTCCTCATTTCATCATTTAATTATGATATGTTGTTTCATAATACACTTGGTACTTACAAGTTACGAGTACCATATGTTTTTTGCTTTTCAGTGCTTCATTGTGTATGTGGTACATCAGTGGTCAGTGGGAAATGATTGACAGGATAGAAGCCAGAAAAACAATGTATGCAACACAAAATAATCTTAGTTATTTGATATATTTGTCCTCTCCAGACCTCAACAAATGAAATAAAATAAAAAAATCTGTTTGAGGCGACAACCAGTAACAGGTTTACTTTCAAATGGTCTCTAGCGCTATATATATATATATATATATATATATATATATATATGTATTTTAATAATATATACTATATAACTATAATATACTATATTAGATGCTCATAATGTATAGTGTTTTAGTGGCACTCTAATTTATCTTACGTTATTGAGGTTGAGAGATTAAAACATTTTCAAGAAGAAAGTAGATTACATGAGCTCTGCAATCTGGTAGAAGTGAAAAGTGAGTCTGCTATGATGACTGACATTTTCATGAAATCCCTCAAAACATGGACGTAAAGGAAAGATGGACAATCTAATTAGTCTTTTCAGTACTTTGATTTCTATGGTCGGTTACAGTTACACATGCCTCATCAATACATGAATTTAATAACTGTAGACATGAAGGTCTGAAAATATCTTTACAATGAGAAAATGTGGAAGAATAGTGATTAATTTAGATTTTATGATTATGTCGCTGTCATAAAAAGTGAGTTCCTTCACTGTCAAACATGTGCTGTAACTTAAAGTCAAAAACATGTTAAACAACTGTTTAAAGTCTGTTGTTTTCGTTTGCTTATCGAATGCTTGTGATCTTGTGTCGAAAAGGATTATCACCACCGTATTGCTTGAGGTCCCAACAATGAGAGAGTTTTCATTCTCATGTCATGGTATCAGAAACTGGCTACAGCTGGTGAGTTTCCAGTCTGATGGTGGTGATTACCTCCAACGAGAACACGTGCTGGATGATCGGTTTGGTCGAAGAAGCGGCCGTGGACGGTCAACAGGGTTCCACCCATGACGCTTCCCCTGGATGGGTAGACTCCTGTCACCTCTGAAGAAGAGACATAACAAACATTTGACTGTAATAATAATGAATCTTACAGAGGAACTTGAAAACTGCCACATTCATTAATTAAGGACAACAGTCTAAAGTACCTGCAAAGGTCTGAAACATGGAGAGCTTGCCCAAAGCTGAAACCCTGTACAGGTTCTTGTCTGATAAACTCCTAAAGATTTTAAAGAAATGAATTCATACTATTACAGTTGTTCATTCAATAATATTGCTGTTGAGTGAATCGATTTATCACCAAGAAGTCAAACCTTCAGGAGCATGTATGCATGTATCTGTTTATCTATCTGCACTTAGCAAAGGCTGAATAAAGCCAGTGGTTAGAGATGAAACCATAAGTTAAGTTAAGTTAAAATGTAAAAAGTGCCAATAATTGGAGCTAGCATAAAGTCAAATATTTTAACCCTACTTTACCTTCCAAATTCATCATCAAGAATGTAACTCAAGTTGTGATGTCCTGTTGGAAACATAACATAAATATTAAAGGACAGTTTGTACAGTTTCAAAATGTATCTTCCTTTTTAAATATATATATCAAAGATGGGGTAGGCAAAACATCCCGCCTCCCTCTGTCTCTGCTGCCTCATATCACCCCGCTAAACCCGACCACCAAAACCACACCTTTGACTGGCAGCAGAAGGAGTAAAGGAGTGCGAAACCAAGCCCCCAGGAAGTGCACCGGGCTTTGAAGCCAATTTGACATAGTGGCCAAATTGTGATGCACACTGGCCCTCGTGAGACTTTATTGTACTATACGCTGCTGTAAGCAAAGGAGGTATTGGAAATTTAGCACAAGTTACATGATGTTCGTGGACGTGAATGCGCATCTGCATTAAGGCCAGCCAATAGGAACGCACCCTCTCTCTGCAATGACCGGTAATTGACCAAAGCCTTTTGTCACGGGCTAGATTGTCTAAAGCCTGAAGACAGAGCCAAGGGAAGGGGCTCAAGTAGAGGTTTCCTCTCAGCCCACTTAAATTAAAATACGGTTATTATGGAATTTTTGTCCAATGACGCCAAAAAATTAAACATTAAAAATACGGCCTACACCATCTTTAAGAGCAGCCACAATTATGGATAAAACCAGCTTACCAACATACGTCCCCGTCATTTTGCAGCTCATGTACCCAAAATTAGAAGTTTTTGGATTCAGTCGTAGTTCATATCTTTAGAAATAGTTGAAAAACATTCAATTCTGTACACAATACCAAATCATTTTTCATTAGGATTATTAGTTTTATTTAACATGATTTTATCACTCAAAAGATTTCTCAGCAGCTGTGAGACATGATTGAACGGATACACATTTAGTGCTTGTTTCTGTGTTTTTACTGTGATTTAATTTCCAAACACAGTCTAGAACTTACAGTACATCTGACTCCGGTTTAAGCAGCTCGCACGGCATCCCTCCCATGTAGGATCTGCAATAAACAAGATTATATTCATTGACTGACTACAGGAATATTTAGTTCTGAGTATACATTTGAATGTTTAAATGAAATTGGCAGTTAATGAGCAAACAACAAAATTTTGTTTGTAACCTTCACTCTTGTTGTTGAGATCATTTCAACTATTTTCAATGCAAATAAACAGCTTTATATTAAAGAATATTCTTATGTCAGACTAGTTTCTTTAGTCTTTATTAATGGGTCAGTCTGGCTTCTTTATTGGATATTGCCAGAATATCAGCATACAGCAGACAGAATGTCCCTCATTTAAAAATATATAGTTTAAAGCTTTAGCGAGACAAAATTACTTACAGTAATATGAATATTTAGAAACTACATTTGTGTTTAATTTTATACTTATACCTCAGAAATCTGACATTGAGGCCATTTGAGCTCTTGTCAGTGTTGCTTCCATACACATCTGAGAAGATCCGTCCTTGCAGTGTCACCACGGTGCCTGCAGTGATTTTGAACTAGGTTTAATATAAAGTTCCAACTGGACTGGAGTGAAATTCCTACATGTTGTAAAGCATAAACACTGTACCTGGTGGTCCACTGACCGGACTCAGAGCGTTGATAGTAGGTGTGCGATGCCAGACAATCTGAGGAGTAAGAATGGGGAAAAAAGACTGTTAGAAACCAACCAGTGAGACAAATCCAAAAGCTTAACGGCAGGATCAATTCACTTTTCAATTAAGACGTCTGTGTTGCATTAGCTACAAACTTACATTGAGGCTGCATCTGTATGCTTTGTACACGCCTTTGCATATATTGCTGTCAGGAATGGGAACACCGTCCACGCTGACACGGACCACATACTGATTACTCGGCATGGCTCTGTGATTGACAAAAAGAATCATGTTAGATGGTCATACCCATGAAGTGTATTATATAGTATATTCAACAGCGTTCCCTTGGTCTGTAGGCTACCTAGTATAACACAGGATCTGGTTGCCATGTGTTGAGTCTCTCTCCACATCACAGGGGACTGACAGGGTGTCTGAAACCAGGGTCACACGGTTGCCAAATGTGTCGTATTTTGGATTCAGCTGGAACTGTTGCTCATGGGCAAAACCTGGAAATATACGCCCAAATAATCACTTTTAAAACAATAAATGCAAAAATGTTTTATTGCATAAAGACATGATGAGTCCTGCACTCAAGGGAATCATTTAGCATCATGAAAACAGGTGAAGCTGAAATCCCACAGGTTTTTGATCAAGAGTTGATTTTAGAAACAAATAACACAACTGCTGCTACTATGTCAACCTAATTTCTTCATCTCTTTGTTGAAACAGCATCATAACATGGTAACTACAGCACAAATAAGATTCTTTGAGTATGTTTTGATCATTTTTAACCAATATATTTAACTGTGTCATACTCTGTCTGAAAGTCTCATAGCTGAATAAAAAAATAAATAAATTCACACTTATTCTTAAAGATAAAAGAGGTTTGTAACGAGATTTAACAATCATAATGTCGGTTTAAACGTCACAATGAACAAAACTGCAACCTGTCTGATGATTAAATCTCTTACCGTCTCCTGATATGGTGAGTCGTGTTGCTCCATTGATGCTTCCTCGATTTGGAGCTATGTAGTCAATGCGTTGAGCAGCTGAAATATAAATCAAACAATAAAATAAATATTTCCCCCCCTCAGCATTGGGCTAGTGGTGAATTGTTAGGACATTTCCACATTGAACAAACTTAAAATACTTACATCTAAACCTAAGGAACTCGATTAAAAGAAATGCAGATTTGATAAACTGTCATTATTATTGCAGGCGTACTTTGTAACTGGCTACTTACTGCAGCAGCACCAAAGCCCGAGGAGGAGAGCCACCGGCTTCATCCTGGAGTTACCTGCTGCCTCACCTGCAATTTAATGATCTAGATGTTGGGAAATGTAAAAGATTTAATTTAGATTTTATAAGGTGCAATATAAATAGAGTTATTATTTTTCTTATTAATGATAATAATCTTCATTTATATAGTACCTTTCATACAGGGGCTGTAACTCAAAGTGCTTTAAAATAGAAGTGAAGAAACAAAAGAGCTAGAAGAAAGAAAAGGAAATAAATGCATAATAAAATAGAACAAACTGCGCAATAATACCAAACAAACAGATTCGTAACAAAGACGAGAAACAGCAAATAGCAAAAGCATGTGTGCCAGGGACAATGTAGTGTTTGACTAACACTAAAACAAAGACATACGACCAATAAAATATGTCAAGAAAAAACAACAATACAATATGTCAAACATAAAAACAGATAAAACCAGACATGAGAAGAGACAATTAGTTACAAGCAATGCTGAATAACAACAAAAGTGCTATTTTAGAGTACTGTCTGTATAGGTTTAAAGAAAGTCCACATAAGGCCAAATTTTAGCCTGGCTTTTATAGATGAATTGAATTAGATCAAAGTGCCCTGAAGGAAATTATTTATTTTGTAAGTCATGGCAAACAAACAAATTAAAGATTTGAGGATAAATGTTGAAAAGGTTTAGATAAAAAAAAAAAGAGAAATCTGAGTTAAAAATTAATAAAGTAAAACCTGTTGAAAAACCTGTTGAAATCGCCGATCCAGGTGTTCAGACAGATGGAGACACCCACTTCACTGTGTAGCTGCAAGAGCTCTATATAAGGCTGCTCAGTGTTCCATCTCCCACCTGAAACTGGAAGGAGGAGACTGCTGAGCTCAGTTTAGTACGTTGAACTGATTTGCCCATCTCCTGTCATGAGACTGAAGCTGGCTATAAACAGGATGATGAGTAACAGCTTCATGTACGGGAATCTAAATCAAGACTTTGATGGAAGTTGTGAAACTACATAAAGATGTGTCACGGGTCAGCAGTATTCAGATCCTAAAGGTACCACAGAAAAACAAGTAAACGTCCTGCGGGGAAAATGTTACTTAAGTAAAAGTATGTAAGTATAATCAGGAAAAGTACTCAAAGCACAAAAATGGCCCCTGTGACTGTTATACTATCATATATTATATCAAACATATATATTCAATTTATTAGATTGTTATTACTCATGCATAAATGTAAGAGCAGGATTTTATTGCAACAAATGGTTATTTTCATTATGGATTACTGTGCTAATAATTTTTTTTGAACCGCTTGATTGTTTTTTAAACACAAAGAAAAAAGTGAGACATGTTATTACAATAACCCAAAAGTGACACTCCTCATATAGAAAGCATCCATATAAATTACTAGCTTACCATGCCATGCTGATCGGACAGAAATCAGACTATTACAGTGACTTTGTAAATGATGATTAACACAGTGTTAATCACAGTCAGTCTTGGTCATTGTCTTATCTGTTCTCTCTCCATGCTTCCTTTAACACTCCTACAGAGCACAAGGAGGAGTTACGCAATTTCCTGTTTTAACAAAAACAGATATTCTCTAACGATGGCAGTGAAGTGAGATACTGAGTATGCAAAGCCAGTGGTGCAACACTAACTCTGGCCTCTTCAAAAAGCAATGGGGGGGGGGGGGAGAGACTGTAGCCACTAGTAGTCAGTTAGAACAGCAAAGTAATCTCTCAATTTTGATCACATCTTTAGAGAGCATCACAAATGCGCCACTCTTGACTCTTGGTCCTTCTTATAACACCTGTGGAGAGCTGGGAGGTCATGAATGGCTTTACATCCATTAAATGTGTTTGATGTGTAGTCAGGCAGGTAGGTACTGCTGCACGTGAAACAAAAAGACAGACATCAAGAAGCAAACAAGGAGAGACAGAAGTCGGATTAACTGATGAGTGGAAAGAAATATACAGTGAACTGTATTGTGCTTTGTATTGTGTATTGTGCAGGATTTGTCTGCAGATTATTTGTTTTGTCCTTTTCTCACCTTGCCTCCCATTCCATCAGTCTGTTTTTAATCTTTTCAACCAGTCTGTTGGTAACAAAGCTATTGTGCTGCTGTGTTCTTTCTTCCTGCTCTCAATCTCTCTACCCCCCCCCCCCCCCTTCCCTCCCTATCTCTGTCTCTCTCTTTAGCGCAGCCTTGCATTTCACCACACATATTGTGTGTATGTGAAAAATAAAAACTCTTCAATCTTTCTTGAATCCTTAAATCTAGTATTTTATATGGTGTTTATAAATATACAATACATAATAAATTCACTATAATAATAAATTGAGAGTTCTCTGTATTACTTTATATGTGTTGTGACAGAAGGGTTCGGACTGATGATGATGAAAAAGAAAACTTACTTGAGCGGGAAGGCCGAGGAGCGTAGCCGCACAGGAAAAAGGTGAGGCATCTTTTTTAAATTTTATAACAGAGTCAAAAACATTATATTTTGTAGGCCCACATTTTTTAACTAAACTATCTTTGCCTTCTGGGCAAATAAGTAATCATTTTACTTTTCAATGCGTGAACAGCTGCCAGTATCACCAGTAAAAATGAGCCAGCATGCACAGCACCGGGACCCTGAAACCAAAGCAGTTAAATGACATTCAGCCATTATTGTTTACACCTGTGCTAATGTGACATGTTAAAATGTCTTATTACCTAGACGTTGGCCTGCATTTCTGTTTATAGGCTGCCTGAATCCATCAAATGTGTCAGCTAAGGCTTCCTATGTTGACTAAAATGCAATATATTTACAGTATTACAGTAGTAAAGTAGTAACGTTGGGCATTTTGGTTCAGACATACAGACGGTCAATTACTGTGTAGTGCTCCCTGCAGCTTGGTCACAAGTATATATATTGGCAAAACAAAATGAGTTAAATTATGACACTGAAGGAGTTAGATTACATATTTGTGGTCAATTATTAAGCGGAGACTCAAATTGTGGAGGAATTAAAAAGATTCTGGTTGAAGCCATAAGTTGTGCTTCAGAGTATGAAAACCCAATCTCATGACCAAAGTGATAAAGCTGTTATAGATGTAGGGTTTCTGTAGTATTAGACAGCCACATGTTCCAGTAGACAACAAGTTAAACAAGCAACAAATCTGGAAAATGATTAATGAACAATTACGTCTGTCTCATGTCTGTAGCTATATTCAGCTACGGTAAGCAGCTGGTTATCTTAGCTTAGCACAGAGACTGAAAACAACTAGCCTGGCTCTGTCCGAAAATAACAAAATCCAAACAAAGAAGTTTTACACGGCTTAATTAAACAAGATACAACATGTCAAATAGTGAGAATTAGTGGTATTTCTAATCCAACTCTTGGCAAGAATGCGAATAATTGCATTTCCCAAAATATCAAAGTATTTCTTTAAAATGTAGGATTTCAAAAATATTAACAAATACACATTTTAACATTTTAGGCAGCGATTCATTAATACTTCCAGCTTATATGCACTTTCAGTTGTCAAGTTTCATAAAGTTGCTTTAGATATGAGCAGGAACGCGAAGATGAGTCTGATTAGTGGCGAGAGTATGTGATGTGCACGAGCAACATCCCATTAAATAGTGTTCCTGTGTGTTGGCAAAACCACATGTATACCAACAACCACACAGAGACCCGCTGTACACTTGTCGCCCACACACACAAGCTCCAACACTGCCCACGCACCAAACTAAAAACTCTAAAAGTATTAATACCCATGTGACTGTCATTATTATATAACTGACAAATTCTGTCCATGAAGTCTGAAATGCAGCGAGCGGATTTGTTGTCCAGCAGGTTCAGTGATGCAAGGTGTGAGGGCATCCGTGCATGTTGCCCAAGTTCCTCTGAGAAAAAACAATTTCAGTTCCTTAAAGGGAAAATTGCACAACTGCAGCAGCATGAGCTCATGCTGAAACAGCAATGGATTTTATTTTCTTCAGGCTATAATTTTTACTTTAAGAAAGTAAACGTATGTGCTGGATGATTTCAAATGTAAAAACTAGACATTTTAAAACAATATCTTTCTTACAAATGCACAATTTGTCAGTCAGTGCTACAGTAAATAATGCAATAATGAAGCACTCTGTAATGAGATTGAAAGTATTTAGCCACACAAAGTCTGCCTTCTTATGTAATGAGCCTCGCAACCATGTCTTAGAGGGAGAAAATTACATTTGTCTTTTGTTTTATATTTATAAAAAGAGATCTGTATGCACCTTGTATAACCCTGTTGCCTCCGCGACCCGACCCCGGATAAGCGGAGGAAGATGGCTGGATGGATCTGTATGCATTTTTGTGGTTTGAGCAAGAGAAATCAATTACGGGTCTTCAGCAGTATTAAAGAAAGATTCCGGACCCCCAATGACCAAAATAGGCATGACTTTATTTTTTTCTCCAAAACTGCTGCATAACAAACTAAAATCAATATGAAAAACACACAGTACAAAATAAAAACAACACGTCAGCATTGCTCACGATGAGGACAAACATCAGTTTGGAGTTTAGTTGTGGATCTGCAGTGAGTAAAAAAATGTCTAGGCGGGAGTCTCGTCTCATTCACAAGGCCGCGTGTTGAGCTAGAAACGCTCTGATTCTCTGCAGGAGCTCTTTCTTCACGCTGTCTGGCACGAGTGCTGCACAGGAGAGAAAGTGCTGACATGTCAAAAACACACAAGAGTGACTAGGGGAAGAGAAACGCTTGCAGATCGTGATATAATCAGTGCAACCTCAATGTTCCCAATGTACTCTAGTTTATTTATTTATTTTTTTACACGTTACTTAACGCCTGAACTTTTATGCATCCAAATCAATAAAGCTCATCACACTCATTAGATGTCTTGGGCAATATTTTTATCCACATGTGGCATCTTTAGAACCTTTGGGGTCTATTTGAACAATGTTACCAAGATAAAGTGCAGCAGGTTTGACTGCAGCGGGAGGGTTTACTGACCGACCCGAGTGTTTTTTGTTGCCTTGAGCAGAGTTTATGCAGATTGCTGCAGTAACAGCACATCTACTGGAGTATGATTATTACTTCTGCCCTTCTGGGGGGGGGGGGGGGGGCGGGGGGGGGGGGGGGGGGGGGGGGGGGGGGGGGGGGGGGGGGGGGGGGGGGGGGGGGGGGG